>BSSO01000766.1:0-28953 GCA_030267885.1 Mesembryanthemum crystallinum
AAAGATAAAGAAAAATAATTATTAAAATGGGTAAATAGATTGATGGTGGAGATGAATGGGTGTTATTTATGTATTTTTTGGAAATGAATAGTACAAAAATATGTGTTTGAGTTAGACAGTGTAATGCATACAATGTCCACATAATGGTGGGACGGAGGGAGTATATATATATATATCCATGTATCCCACCAAAAAAGAACAAGTGCTACATCCTTCGTTTACCTCAATTGTAACTAATAAAAGGGGGGTCAATTAGTTGAGCTATTAAGATTATTACTTTATAGTACTACTACTTTATTACAAGGATGATCTTAATGTACACTTTCTTGAGATTAGAAACATCGTTCCTCAATATTCATGTTTGATGGTTGGATTTTTATCAGTTTTGTGCCATTTTTGATGGGTGCATCTATTCTCCATTCCCTGAGCAATAACTCTGCTTGTGGGAATAGGGCTATTGAAATGCGGAAAATTTACAATGGCCACGGTTTAGTGGTGGCTATTGAAAAGAATAACTCTGTAAAACACGATTGTATTTTAAACAAGTTAATTAGTTAATCAAAACAAAGGGGGAATCTTACAATTCACCCCAATTCATTCAAACATCAAATTTATTCACTCCCAACAAATCAACTCTTCAATTCCCCTTTCCCTTTTATCAACCTGTCCCCCCCCCCCCCCCTAAAAGAATCACCATTTTGGTAAGTTTATGAAGATCAGAATTCATTATACCCTCACGGTCAATGTGTGTTTCAAATTCCCAACATGTAGTTGATGAACTCCTAGAGCAACCTTACGGTTCCCAACCTCATCAACCACACTCAAATGCTTACAAACATCCACCTTAAACTTCACCACATCTTCTCCCTTTGCACTCAAGAACACCTTCTGGAACCCAACCAAGTGTTTCTGAGGCGAGTTGTGCACATTAGGGGGAGACGAGAAGAGGAAAACTGTGTGCCTACCTCCCATGGTCCCATTGTTCCGAACTCTCAAATGCACGTCGAATCCTAAGTCTTCACAATGCTCACCAAGAGCATCGACTGATTTGCAGGTCGACGATGATTGCAGGCAAACGTGGTTCTCTTGCAAGGGGATTGCGAGTTCTGTTGGTGCGTGGACGATGTGGTGGGTGAACTCGGAGTAGCTTAGCCCGTCTCCAAATGCATAGACGGTTTCACCGGTGTAGAACCTGTAGCTTCGCCCTGGGTAGCCAGTTGCAGGGTCTGGTCTCATGTTCATGTTGGTCATAGGCACCTTCTCTGCGTATGATTGTGGATACCATGTCATTGGTAGTCGTCCACCTATAGGGAAACACAACATCAAGGATTAAGTTTCCTGATGAACTATTGATACCTTCTTCAATAGTAATTGTCTTAGTTTGAGGACTGAGGTGGTTTAATTTTGGAGGGTGGGGATGGAAATTAGGATCTTTTTTATTTTTTTATTTTTGGTCGAAAACTGCCTCTGAAAGTCTCTCTCTCTCTCTCTTTTTTTTTCTCTCTCTCTCCAAAAATTAGAGCTTTCAAATTTCTGTTTGGTCCATGAAACTTCTTCTTAAAACTATTTGTTGTGTAGATACCAACTTGTTTTGAAAAATTGACATGGATCAACATTTGGTAGACCACATTTGGTCATTCAAAGGTTAAATGGTTGTCGATCAAGGGTGGTCAGTCACTTTTATGGCCTGAAAGTGAAAAGTTAAATGGTGAAAAGATAGGGTATTTTTAAGAAAAAATTGTCAAAAACCACCTTTTAAAAGTCGAGTTTTTTATCGAGCCACCTTATATAATTTTTTTTTTTTTAACAAAACCACCTTAACTTTACTTCCATACTACCCGCACCACCTTATGGTTTTTTCCGGTGAAAAAACTATGTGAATTGACTGTTTTCCCCTCACACCTTCTGCACATGCTTCACTTAAGGCTAATTATCTCAATCACTTTGTATTTTCTCTCACCACCAGTCATTTTATGATGTCTTTTTGGCTTTCTCTCCTTAATAACTCTTCCTTTTTTGTTATGGGGTAAGAGAAAAGAGAATATAATTGGGGTAATTAGCCATTAGTGAAGCACATGTAGAAAGTGTGGGGGCAAAACGGTCAGTTCACGTTGTTTTTTCACTGGTAAAAATCATAAGATGGTGCGGGTAGGACGAAAGTAAAAGTTAAGGTGGTTTTGTTTAAAAAAAATTATATAAGGTGGCTCGATAAAAAACTCGAATTTTAAAAGGTGGTTTCTGACAATTTTTTCTATTTTTAATGAAACTTAACCTATTTAAAAATGTAAGTTTTGAATTTTTTTTTTAGTTCATGTAAGAGTTAGAAAATAGGACTAAGAATTTAAGGGGGCTCACTTGGATTACAAGCACCAAAGATCACATCAGCTAGAGCAGCACCTCCTGCTTGACCTGGGTAACCAACCCACAAAATGCTACTGATTTTGTCATTGTTTTTGGCAAAGGTTATATCCATGCCACCACCTGACATTATGACCAGAATCACAGGTCCCTTGGAAACATTTGCTACTTCTGACACCAGAAGTGCTTGTTGTCCCGGAAGATTGAGATCGACTCTGTCTCGACTCTCTGCCTCGATTGATTGGTCAGCACCCATGATTAGAACAGTGGCATCTGCTGTGGATGCAGCCTGTTTTGCTTGATCTACCGTGGCAGTGGCACATGCCACGTTTGTGCAGCCAGCTTCGTAAGTTGTTGAAGTGTATGAAGAAAGGCCTTGCAGAGGAGTTGTGTACTTGCAAGGAGTGCCTGACAAGAAAATGAAATGGATCAGAGACACAAAGAAACTGAACATATACACATATTCACTCTTTATCTATCTTTTCATGAAAATTGAGCCCAATCTGAACACCACATTGTGATTACTTTATCTGTTAAACGACCTATAAGGGTGATCTGAATGTTGTTTGACTGTTAGCTTAGGNTTTTTTTTTTTCCGGTCATATAGTAAAAACTATAAAATGTGCTCTGAAAGGTGCAAAAATGACTCATTTATATGGTAGTTATAAGAAAAAATTAAAATAAAAATCCTAGCCATGAAGATGATAAAAGACGGTGACTTTGGAAGGAGCGAAATTAGAAAGTGTGAAGTTACCTTCATAGTTCCCAATCATAGTCTTGGTAACGTTGGCATTAGGTCCAATGACTGCTAGGGACTTGATGTTGGTTTTGGAGAAAGGCAGGCTGTTTGCATTGTTCTGGAGAAGAACAATGCCTTGTCTTGCAGCATCAAGAGCTAATGCTTGATTCTCTGGAGTGCACACATCTTTAGCACCCAGATTACCATAATGTTGCTTGCGCGGGTTGCCATTAAAGAAGCCGAGCCTCATTAGGGTAGCTAAGTTGTTTGAGATAGCTCTGTCGATGTCTGATTCTTTAAGAAGTCCATTTTGTACTGCAGCCTGAGTGTGCTTTGAAAGGAAGTATCCACAGTTCAGATCCACACCTATTCATAGTATTTCGTATCGAGTAATTAGAGTTTGAAGTGTTTATGTATAGCTGCTGTGTAGGAATTTTGAGTAGGGTACATGTTTGTTTCACCTGCCAATATGGAGTCAGCTACAGCTTCTTCTGGGGTTTTGGTGTAGTGTTGATTGTTGTATAACACATCTATGGAATCACAATCTGTAACAATGTAGCTGCAAAAATCACCCCAAAACAGAGGAACAAAATAGTTAGTGACTTGAATAGGCAGTGCCATAGCTACAAACAAAACAAGAGTCTTGACTCCAAAATCATTCCGTCTCATAGTCCACTAGTGGAATATGAATAAGGGCGCATAGACCAATCTAAGCCCAACTGCTGAAGCCCATCAACTCACTTCATTTTCAAACACTAGGATGTGTTAATAACAAATTACCAGATTTCTGTTCAATTTTAGTTCAGTCCAGTCCAATTTAGTTCAATTCAATCTAATTCATTTCTTGAACTTACTTTTTTCTCACATATTACTCTTCATCTAATTTAGTTCCGTTCAGTTCAGCACATTTCATTCGAAATGACAATCTGGACCATTTTGGTCTGAACAAGTTAATCGTATCGTGGAATCCAAATGCGCCCCCCCTTTACTAAGCCCACGGGCAATAGAACAATCTTTTCATTGCATGTTACTCCTCGTTTAATACTTACCAAATGGAGTATGAATAGATTTGTCAAAGATCAACCCGACTCGAACCCAACCTGATTTTTAGGATTGTGACAAATATTTTACAACCCGAAAATCCGATTTGACCTGTAAATTTTAGGGTAAAAAAAGACCAGTTTATTGGTCAACCCATTTGACTCGAAAGTTTGAAATACTTCTAGTATCATGAAAAGAAATATGGAATAAACTTTTTAATTTATAATGTATAATTGTGTTTGCATTTTTATTAGTATTCAACAAAGGTTACAACATTATTCTCAACATAGTGGTTACAAGTAACATATATTCGCTCTTGACATCGACATAATGCTAATTAATTATCCTACCATATCGTTAATGTTTTTATATACGTATAAGCACAATGAGAAAACACTGTATTCAATCCGTAATAGTAAGAATAAGCTTAAACCTTGCATAATATTTCATTTGCGCAAGATTATTGGGTAAAAATGGACGAAAAAATTAATATTTTAAATGGCATTCATGATCCGGTGGGCCCACCCGAATCCGACATGTCTGAATTAGGGTTGACCATTTTTCAACCCGAACCCAAAAATGACTCGAATTCGAAGTGACCCAATTTGAACCTGACTCGTCCGACCAGTTGGACAGGTAAAAGTATGAACATGAGGAAGAAGTAATTTACCCATTTAATTTCCAATCTCCTCTGACAACTCCAGAAAGAAGATCAGGATCAGCACAAGTGGGCTTGCCATTTACTTGGTTGTAGGAGCACATAACACTAGCAACATTCCCATCTAGGACACAGCTCTTGAATGGAGGTTGATATGTGTCATCCAAATCTTGTTGTGTCACCTATCACACATTATTTTGAAACATTTAGTAGAGTTTTATTTTCCATCAAAACTACATAGAGTATAAACACAAGAAAGAAACCACCCTTATCGTTCCTAATTAATTTTGCCAACAAGTCTTGCAAATTGCATCTGTTAGCCAGCCAATTATTGACGAAGTTTGGACAATTGGTTAATGGTTTGGGCCTCATATATGACTTCAGTGTCAGCAAAATACCGTGTTGAGTGAGGCCCACAACTACTTAAAGGATATATGGGTCCATCTATCACTGTCGTCAAATTTGGTGTTACCAGGGCCCATAATTCAATAAAAATATCGATGAAAAATGTTTTCGAGAAATATATTTTCCTTAAAATTCAATTTTATGGATATTATTTCTCCTTCAATCAAAAATGATTTATAATACTGAGGTACACTAAATATATACTCTGCAAATTATAAAGTAAATGTTCCTGTATTTCATTAAATTTTAACTGCTGTTACTCATCAATCAAAATTTTAAAGAAGTACTAATGGGGTCCATAACTCCTTATAGATATAATGGGCCTCACAACTTTTGATTGTGGTTGTCCACCACTTCATCTAAACCAAATTAAAGGGTAACTATTCGTAAATAATAGTAGTACGTACATAAATAATAGAGGCATAATAATTTCACTAAAACGAGGGATATCTATATGTGTCGGCCATGCATAACATGAGTATAATGTATGTAGATAGTAAAAAGTAAAGAAATAATTACCACGGCATTGAAATGGTAACGATCAACACCTTTCCAGTTATCAACATCATAGGCAGTGTAGTGTTTACAACAAGCAGCAACCTTGAGGTTGTTAGCATCACCATCATCAGTTTGTTGCAAACCAGTAACATAAGAAGATGCATATTTGCTGGAAAGCACGGGATCTTCTCCTGGTGTTTCTTGGCCTCTTCCCCATCTTGGGTCCCTAAATATGTTCACATTTGGGGACCAAAATGTCAATCCTGCCAACCCTAAATTGTACATTGCCCTAGCTTCGGTTGACACCACCTGCAAACATATTGGTGGGATGGGGACCCATTGTTTAGTCAACTTGTTTGGTTAAATATATAAATATCATAATATATAATTTGAAAACTTTTTGCGTGCGTGTGTGTCTGGGAATAAGGAGGAATTTAAACGTGCCTAAAGTGCATGTCCTAACTCACGATCTCGTTAGGTGCTTTTTAAGAGGTTTGAACCACTGACCCGATTTATAAAGTATCAGCTTGTTTACCAATAGGAAAAGAAACTTTTGGATATAAAATGGTTGAAAACTTTAAGTTAGAATATAGTGTGGGTCATGATGATGAGGATAATTTGAAAAAGACATAATGGTGCCTTTGGATAATGTTTGGCAAAGAAAAATGTATTGCTATTACAGAAATCTCTAGCCTGGCCTGCAGCTATAGTGGAGCAGTGGTACATTGCATTGGTATCTATTGCTTTTCTAGAATTTTTACTTTTGTGGTTTCAGAGAAGATACAATTATTGATAGGTAGTTGAATCCTAATCTTTTGTTTTGGAACCAATACTTATTGGAGTATCTTGAGGTTAAGTTCATTTAATAGTCTTCGTCCTATAATTTAGTTATGGAGTTTAAACTTTCTCTCAAGTGTTACTATTTTTTGTAGAATATTTAATTTAATTTAGCTCAATACGATTCAAATAAAATGAACATAGACTTACTCATATATCTAGGATAAGAGAAATGCTAATTACACTCTCACTTTGAGAGTGCAATTTGCACTCTCAACCTTAGAAGATGACACATGGATTTGGCAATAAATTATTCAAGTTTTTTAATTTCTTTTTTATCCACTTTGTGAGAGAAGAGAGATGCAAGTGTAAATTGCACTCTCAAGTGAAAGTGCACATAGTACTCCTCCTAGGATAATTGTGCATATATAAAGAATATACTTGAAGAAACCAATACTATTATGGATGTGATTTGCATGTTCACTTATTTGAAAAAATATACATTTTCTATTTTTCCGTTTGATTGTTTTAATTTTTTTTTTCACCATAACTAATTCCAGTATAGTATTATGAATTAAAAATTATTAAACTTGGTGAAACATAACTTGAAATTGTACTGTTGAAATTATTCATTTTATCAACTTATGTGTAAATCATCAACTTTATAGTCAGAAGACACTAAAATGATACTCCTAATTATTTAAGTATTTTTGACTTTCCTTTCTATATTAGCTTCTATCCATGTATGGAAAGTGGAGTTATGAAAAACCAAACTATTTACCGATATAAAGCTAAATAGTTAAGATTCTAATTCGACTTCTCTATATCATCATGTTTATAACATATCTCTATCTTTTTGTGAGGTGCTTTAGTCTAGGAGATATGGTAGTCATTGATTGGCATTCCTACACCTTTGTTAATTTTCTTTGATGAACCATATTCCTTTCCTATGGATGATGTTGACAAAGTTGATGATAATTCACTAACAAAAGGAGTGATATCAACTTTTGTATTAATTAATTAAGAGTTAAGTAAAGTATCACAACAAGTGATCTTAAAATATCATTTTATTTTCATTCAAAAGAAAAAGAAAATCCTTTTTTAAAATTCTTATTGAATTTTAACACTAATTGATTATGGAGAATGTATACAAACTAAATATTAATTATGATCATAACTAAGAAGATGCAAATTAAGTAGGATATCAAAAGAACCTTTACTAGTGGTGTTACCCTCTCATCTGTTATATTGTGATTGTTATTATGGTTGTCACAACTTTTAAGTATTTTACTGTAATTTTTATAACTATGAGTCACAACTTTATTATGTTACTCTACTTTTTTTTGCTGAGACAAATATTATATGTTACTGATTTTATATATTTTGTAAGACATTTAAAATCCAAAAATTTGTTAGCTTAACTTGAAAAAGTTAAGTAATCACTATAGGACGAAGGGACAATAAATAAATGTTAAGTATCATTATTCTCTTCATAAGGATTAATTAATCATAAAACTACGTAATAATCAAGACTACGTACGTAATAAGACAACGTATGGAATTTGTGCACCATTCCATTATTGCAATGAGACATGTAAAGATATACTTAGTATAGTCGTCAAAGACATAAATCTTTTTCACTTAATTAGCTTGCTTTACGAACATGGAATCATGCATCAAAAGCCAAATAGTGACCCTGTATTTATGCTATTGATCAGTGTACCTACGACTTAACAACTACGTAATGCAGCTAACTACATAATCAGATTTTGCCACCAACTCCCATTCCTTTCAAAACCATGCAACAATTTCCCTTTTTCTTTCTGTTTTTACTTTTTCTTTTTGTGGTCCAAGGGATAGGTAAAACTGCTAATAGTTATTGGTAAACTTTAAGGAGTTAAACTCGAGTTGATATACCAAGGAAGTGTTTGGCCTATTGACAAATAATTTACGGCTTATACGCTGAGTCACGCATATTAAGCTTATGTATTCGTTAAATATTTGAGATCCTACGCTGAGAGTTGCCTCTTATTAGCAACATCCAAGTAGGAAGGAAATTCCTTCTTGTTAAGGAAAAAGTAGCTGGGATTAATATACACCAATTACGCTACTCTGATCTATGCATACCTAAGAGTTGAGTTATTGTTTTTTTTTTTTTTTTTTTTTTTTTTTATGTTCAAAGAATCTTCCAAATATCAAAGCTAAACAAGTTTTTTTAAAAAGGTGGGACTCAAAATTCAACTATTTTAGTACAACAGTTGCACCTACTTCTCGTTATCAAAGCCCTACAACCATAAGTTTGAAAGGCACATTCATTAACTTAAATAAAAGAAAAGGGAATTAAAAAATTAAAAGAAAATTAGCCAAACGACAAAGACAGACAACCTGTTGCTACTAGTAACAGGCGTCACTGCTGTCTTTATCAAAGATTTCCCGAGGAGAGATAAGAACGATCACAAAAATGTGTGATTGTGGATTGTTTTTTTCTTTTTTTTTTTNTTTTTTTTTTTTTTTTTTTTTTTTTTTTTCCCCTTTATGTAAAAATTATTCCTATTTTCCTTTTTAGTAAGCTTTTATTATTATTTTACTTTTTTTAGGTAATGATGCCTTGAAATAGACAACAACAAGACCTAGATAAAAAGGTAATGTAAGCACCGATACTAATGCAAAACACGGTTGCTAAACGAAAATCAAACCCCACCTCAATATTTAATTTTTTGTTTTTGATAATACCCTTAATTAAACTTTGCTTCATGATTTTGTTGATGTACATTATATTATAATATAAAAATATAGCCAAAAGACAGTGGGATCATTTTGATGGTAATAAGAATGGTTACTAAAGGATCCGTTATCAATAATATTCTCAGGAGTATTGCATTTAATACCTACTAAGGTCATGTATTTTCAATGTAAAAAGACCAACATTGCAATTTTCTTTTTTTTTTTTTTTTTTCGATAATTAAAAAAATTTATTAATCAAACGGGGAGCTTAATTGACAAACGCATGTTACAAAATTACACACGAAGAAACACTGTCAATTTTGCTCAAAAACTTATGTACCGATATTGTTTCATTTAATCAGCAAATTACCCCCTCAAATAGGAACGGAAAAAAAATAAAATAAAATAAAGAATGCGATATTATTCTTGGTGTTTGGAATATCAAGGTACTAAAACATATCCTTAACACCAAAAACAAATCATGATGATATGATAAAAAAACGACAATTATACTATAATACTCCCTCCGTTCTACAAATAAGGTGACGCTTAGTTTTCCGCAATTATACTGTGAGTTGCGGAAAACTAAGCGTCACCTTCTTTAGAGAACGGAGGGAATAAGTAAATATAATGACAAATTGACAATAATGACAAAAACACCAAGAATTGTAAGGTATGTACCTTTCCAATGGCTTCAAAAAGGGAGGCATTGAAAGAAGCAGCAGTGGTGATAACTTGAGGAAAACTAGTAGCTCCAGGAATTGGATTAGCAAAATGGGTACCTGGCCCAAGATTAGAAACACCATGTAATGCCTCAGACCACCACTCATATTTTGGTATCCCTAGCCTACTAACACTTCCTGCACCACTTGCTAGGAACCCAATCTTCTCTTCCAATGTTAGCCTGCCCACCAAGTCTGCCACCCGATCCGACACGCTCTTTGTCGTGTCGCAGAACCCGAGGGCTGATATCGAGGTGTTGGTGGCATCGCAGGCGAACGCTTGGGCGTTGGCCACGCCGGGGATTGATAAAGAATGCAATGTGATCAAGAGAAGAATGGTGGGAAAAAGACAGGGGAAGAAAACAGGGGAGGCCATGTTGAGTTGGCCTCCTAGTGTTTAAGAAAATGTTAGTTGAAGTTTGAAGAAATAATAATGAATGGGAAAAAAAGGGGGGTTGGGTGGGGTTGGGTTTTGGGTGTAGTGGGTTTGGTTATATTTATAGGGTTGGGGGGAGGTAATTGTTATGGGCTTTGTTGGATTTTTTTGTTTTAATTGTTTTTTTTTTTTTGGAGATCGATTTTTAGTGAGGTATAATGGGATACGTATGAGTTAGTTTGATCCATATATTCATCTAGATCAGAATTCATTCGGTTAATATTAATTTTGTTCGCACCTAGTTGGTTTTGTAAAGGGGTAAACCGGTAAAGTGATCTTAGGAATCAGTTTATTCATACATAAAAATTGAATACTCAACCTTTCTTAAGGGATGAGAGCAATCAAACGTATATCTCACACCTATCCCAACATTTCAATGAAGAAAATAGTTTAGTGTTTGATAGAGATATCCAAGAGTAATACAAGTAGTAGTTGTGGATAAGATAATATTTCTTTCATAAATTTTTTAGCCAATAAAAAAGAAAAAACTGCTCATAAAGGTAGGGGTACCTAAATATTTCCCCCTAAATAACATGTTTGAGGTATATATCTTCTATTTTCATATGGATTGACAACCATAATACTTTATACTCCTATGACAATTGACAACGATAAAAAGTTTTTTTAGCCTGTATTAGTTAAACCATATGAAAAATAAAAGAATCGACGTTTCACCTTTCAATTATTGAATTTCTATTGGAATGTATCCCATAATAGCATATTATTAAACGTTAGCATGTTTCCCATATACTAGTGATGAAATGTTATGATACCTCACTGAATACCGAAAAGATACCTCACTCAAATGTACCCTTTATAAATTGATTCATTGATTAATTAACAAGAAATATAATACAAGTTCAACATTCAACAAGAATTTGTTTTGTAGCAGCCCGTGATAGGCACAGCTAGAGTGAGAGAAAACATTAAATGTGGTGAAGTTCAGAGAAATTTGTGATTATTGGAGCAAAAGGACTAAAAGGGGTTATATGAGTCCGTGAAGAATTATTTTTCGTTTTATTTATTTATTTATATAATTATAATGGTTTTACTGTAAATTTCGGTGCATGGGATCTTGGTTGGGTGTTTTCTTTTTTGGGTGGATGCCAAGATATAGATATAGGGAGGGTGTATCAATGCAATGCAAGTTGATTTTGCAGGCTGTGAGGAAATGGGAGAGTTAGTCTCACGTGAAAGATAAAGGCGGCTGATTCTAACACTGCTACACTACTACTTTGCTGCTAATAGCCAAGCCAGTTGAGGAATCCGGCGGGTCCAGCAGGATCCCTCCTGGCCCCTCTCATGAAATTATATAATTTATTGTTTTGATAATGTAATGATATATATGTCTTGAATTCGGGTTTGATCTCAAAGACAAATCAAGCGATTATGTGGATATGTAAGAGGTAATAAGTAGAGAGGATGAGTTTAGGCGTTGTTAGGGGTCGGTGAAGGGAAGTTACACGGCCGGGCACTGTGGTTATTAGTAGCTTGTATCTTGAGCTTATAGGTGTGTTATGAGGAGTTGGCCGGACTGCGTGTTACGAGGAGCAGTTGCGGCGTGGGTTGATTCTTGGCTTGCGGTGTTTATGTTTAGAAAGGTTTGCTAAGCTCACTAACCTTTCTAATGATGGTTGAAGAGTCCTAAACTTAGTTTAGAGTTAAGTAGTTGCATATTAAAATTAGAAAAAAATTTAAAAAGGGTACCCGAGGTTTGGAGTAATAATAAAAAGGTGCCTGACATTTACCTATTCTCATTTAGGGTACCCAACATTTTGAACTATTTCTCATTTAGGGTCTGTTAGGATCAAGCCCTGACATGTGTTCGAGTTTGTTCGGATTGGGATCGAACAAGGATCGAAGAACGAAGCTCGAGGTTGTGAAGGAATGCAAACGAGTGCACGGAGAAGACCCACCCGGGCAGATAGGGCAGGTAGAGAAGCGCCTATCTTCTCTTGACAGGCCCCACCCGGGCGGGTGGATCTGTTGCGAGAGCGGTGCGTGTTTTTGGCAAGTTTTTACGGGATTGATTTGTTTCCTATTTTAATCAGAGTCCTAATTTAGGTAATATTCTATATTGCTAAAGATTGTAATTAGGATATTATTGTAACACAATTAAGGAAGTTACTTAGTTGTGAAGGTCTAGGATTCCTAATTAAAGTTTGGGAAGGATACAGTTTCCTAATCCTAGTTGGGTTAGGTTATGGAATGTCTTGGGTTTATAAAAGATGTGTTAGACTCAGGAAAATAAGTACACACAAAAATGGAACAATCTTGAGCATTCAATGTGTACGGAGTGCTTAAGGTGAACGACTAAAGAAATTTAGTAGAACGATTCGTGGTTTTTTGTCTAGTTGGGTTTTCCACGTTAAAATTCTCGTTTGTGCTTTGCATTTTTATTCTTACTTTATTGCCAATATTCCTAACAAATTGGTATCAGAGCTTTGGTTCGAGATCGATGGAGAAAATTGGAGGAAAGTACAATATCGAAGCGTTCAACGGAAAAAACAACTTCACTTTGTGGCAAAGCACGGTGAAAGATCTCCTCATCCAGCAAGGGCATCACGAGACCTTGAAGAGAAAGGTTCGGACACAAAGGGAAATGCGTCCGACAAGATCGATGCTTTCAAGTGGGAGGCGATGAAACTGAAGGCGGTATCTACGATTCGTTTGAATCTTACACCGGAACTTAAATAACAAGTGATTGATGAAATGGATCCAAAAGAGCTTTAGAGGAAGTTGGAGAAGACGTACATGAGCACGTCACTGGACAACAAACTGTTTCTAAAGAACGATTTGTTTGAACTAAGGATGGATAACAAAGGCAACTTGAATGACCACATCAACAAGTTCAACGGCTCATAGCAAGGTTGGGTGAGAAGTTCAAGGATGACGACAAGGCTATGATGTTGGTGTCTCTACCAAAGAGCTTCAAACCGGTTAGGACTTCTTTATTAGTAGGCAAAACAAATCTGAAGATGGATGAGACCATCTTAGTTCTACTTGAAGCAGACAAGTTGATGAAGTAAGATAAAGACTCGGGCACAGAGTCATATGACCAGGGCTCGTGGTAACCAACGAGAAAGGCAAGAAGGGAAACAAGCCTAAATCCCAAGTGAAGTGCTTCCATTGCGGGGCAAAGGGCCATTACCAATCTGATTGCCCCGTGGCAAAGGAAGAGTTGAAGGCGTGTAGGGAACGGCGCCAAGGTAAGGGGGTTGCGGCTATGGCAGATGCACTTGATTACAATGGAGACGTACTTCTTTTGCAAGAGAAATCAAAGGCGCCAAGTGAAGGTTGGATCTTTGATTCGGGATGTACCAAACATATATGCTCTAAGAAGGTGAGTTTCTCCAAGTTCGAGTTATGTGAAGGAAGGAACGTGACCTTGGCGAATGGAGAAGAAATCAAGGTGGAAGGGATTGGAACCGTTGACATCAAGGGACATGATGGGCGGATTCATCACTTGAGAGATGTAAGATTTGTTCCAAGGTTGGGGAAAAATCTTATCTCACTTGGAAGGTTGGATAGACGTGGGTTTGAGTCCCATGTGAAAGGTGGCGTCTGGAAGGTACTCAAAGAGAATGGAGTAGTCATCAAGGGCTCGAGAAATGAAAGAAATCACTTCATGCTTGATGGAGAGGTTTGGGTTTAAGGGGAGGTGTCTTTGGGACGTCTCAAGTGAACGAAGAACGAGGAACGAACATGTTTGGGCTTGAGGGGAGGATTTGTTAGGATAAAGTCCTAACATGTGTTCGGGTTCGGTCGGATTGGGATCGAACAAGGATCGAATAACGAAGCTTGAGGTTGCAAAGGAATGCAAACGAGTGCACGGAGAAGACCCACCCACCTACCCGAGTGGGTAGGGTAGGCAGAGAAGCGCCTGTCTTCTCTTGACAGGCCCCACTCAGGCGGGTGGATCTGTTGCGAGAGCGGGGCATGTTTTTGGCATGTTTTTGCGGGATTGATTTGTTTTCTATTTTAATTAGAGTCCTAGTTTAGGTAATATTCTATATTGCTAAAGATTGTAATTAGGATATTATTGTAACACAATTAAGGAATTTCCTTAGTTATGAAGGTCTAGGATTCTTAGTTAGAGTTTGGGAAGGATACAGTTTCCTAATCCTAGTCGGGTTAGTTTATGGAATGTCTTGGGTTTATAAAAGATGTGTCAGACTCAAGAAAATAAGTACACAGAAAAAGGGAACGATCTTGAGCATTCAAGGTGTACTGAGTGCTTAAGGTGAACGACTAAAGAAATTTAGTAGAGTGATTCGTGGTTTTTTACACAGTTGAATTTTCCACGTTAAAATTCTCATGTGTGATTTGCGTTTTTATTCTTAATTTCTTGCCAATAGTCCTAATAGGGTCCAATTGGCTGGCGCTGTGAAAAACTTTGTTATAACTTCTAAAAGTTTTGAGAAATGATGCAATCTAAGAAAGATTTGCTTAGAAAAGGGGAAGAGTTTTGTTAGGAATGGAGCAAAAATCAAAGTATAGAAGGTGAGAAAGCAAGGAGAAGCGACGAAGAGCAACAACAGCAGGCCATGCCCGGGCGGACGACGTCCCCAACGCGCAGGAATGGGTCTCGACATTACAGCCCGGGCGAAGGGCTAGGCGCCCAGGCGGACGATGTTTGATGCGAGCACGCAGGCTGTTTTCAACGCGGTTTTGGATTGGCTTTATTTCTATATTTCCTGATATACCTTTTAGCTAATATTTTGGCATGTTTCCTAATGTTGTTAGACTACTTCCTAAGGTTGTTTAGGAAGGTATGTAATCTATGTAATTAGAAAGGTTGCTTGGAGAAGGAGTTAGCTAAAAGGTAGTTTCCTAATTCTAGTGGGAGTTAGATTAGGAAGGTGGTGTGCTCCATGTAGACTCTATAAATATGGAGTTCTCAGTTGTAATTGCAGGGTGTATTAACAAGCCATGTAGGGTGCTCAGGTTAGAGAGTGGGAAGGCCTTAGGGCTTGGGTTATTCACCGGGGTGGTGATGGTATTCACCATGTTTGTATTACGTCTAGCACAGGGGAAACACATTGAGTGAGGCGGGTAGCGTAACTATAGCCATGTGATAGGGTTGAGAGTTTGGAACGCTTCTAACCGTATAACCTTGTTTACTCATATTGGATTCTATTTTGGGTCGTGTGATCGATCCCGTGGTTTTTCGCCCGATTCTCGAGTGTCCACCTTAAATCTCTTGTGTCCTTTATTGTTCGTTGCTGTTTATTCTTGAACGCTAATGTCACATCTGTTAATCCCGCTGCGAAATTCCTAACAAGTTGTATTAGAGCCAAGGCAGTGATCGTGGAGAATGGATGAGCAACTTGGGTGGTTGACGAAGCATGCTTAAAGACATTGTTTTTGGACTTCTGCAGGGCTCGATTGGTGATCTCCTATGAGAGGTATGTTTAACACCCCTAAGGAAGTTTTTGGGAGTGCTCTATAGGGTTTTGTGCGTTCGTTGTGTTTCAAGTTGACCCAAAGTTTCGATCTTTTGGTGGGATGCTGATGTGACTATGCCATGGAGGTAAGATGACAATATTGGTGGAGTCAAGATGACGTCGTAGAATTTGAGAGCCTAGTATGGTTGGTCGATGTTTAGGTGTTGGTGACGGGTTCAAGAGAATTGATGTGATTCGGTTCGGGTTACAATGATAGAAGGCACGAAAGAGGGGTTTGATAGTTTTGACCGAAAAAGCTATAGAGCGAGCGTTTTGTTAGTTTTGGCCTCAAAAACTATGCCATCGAAGCCATGGGTTTTGGTCTAGGTGGGAGTTGCAAAATATCAAGGTAATCCCATGTTAAAAGTTTTGATTTTGATATTTGTGATGCAACTGGGATATGTCGACTACGGGTGTGTTCGGGAATGATTCCTAGTTTGTTCTTGCTCGTGGAACAATTGAAGGGAATGTTGGTGATGTCTTGACCAGGCATGGAACATGGGTAGGTAGTCGTTGAAACGGGATGATTGAAAATTCTAGGTACTGCATGTGAAAAAGAATCTATGCATAGTGGGGTTATTGAAACGAAAATTGAGTCAAGGTTGAATTTTCGTGGCGCAGGGCGAAGTTGACACACAGGAGTGTGTGGAACTAAAGAAGACATAGTTGATGTTGGAGTTTTTCGCTCGGGCGGGAGTGATGAGAAACTTGTCACTTCTTGGGATTGTCTTTGGAGTAGGTTCAATATTGGGCCGAGGTTGGGTGATACTTCGGTGATCTTCATGATGAGTTGAAGACGGTGATAATGATGATCTTCATTGTGATTTGAAGATTCTCATAGTGGTCTTCATGTTCGTTGAAGATGGAATTAAGATGGTAAGCTCTTGATTCGGATCGATTTATCTCTAGGTGGGAGATTGTTAGGAATGGAGCAAAAATCAAAGTATAGAAGGTGAGAAAGCAAGAAGAAGCGACGAAGAGCAACAACAGTAGGCCATGCCCGGGCGGGCGACGTCCCCAGTGCGCAGGAATGGGTCTCGATATTACGTCCCGGGCGGGCGGCTAGGCGAAGGAGTTAGCTAAAAGGTAATTTCCTAATTCTAGTGGGAGTTAGATTAGGAAGGTGGTGTACTCCATGGAGACTCTATAAATATAAAGTTCTTGGTTGTAATTGCAGGGTGTGCTAACAAGCCATGTAGGGTGCTCGGGTTAGAGAGTGAGAAGCCCTTGGGGTTTAGGTTATTGACCAGGGTGGTGATGGTATTCACCATGTTTGTACTATGTTAACTCTAATAAAGGGGAAACACATTGAGTGAGGTGGGTAGCGTAGCTATAGCCATGTGATAGGCTTGAGAGATTGGAACGCTTGTAACCCTATAACCTTGTTTACTCATAGTGGATTCTATTTTGGGTTGTGTGATCGATCCCGTGGTATTTCGCCCGGTTATCGGATTTTTACGTTAAATCTCTTGTGTCCTTTATTGGTCGTTGTTGTTTATTCTTGAACGCTAATGTCACCTGTGTTAATTCCGCTACCAAATCCCTAACAAGTTTGAAGAAAAATTTTGGGCTACTTTTAAAAGGACAAAGGAGGCTGAAAATGATCCACAAAAGGAAGAAATAGAGGTTGAAAAATGTCCATGTAAGGTCTATGTTTCATTACTTGTTGATGGCATAACTATCATATCAAGACTCTTAGATATAGGAGCACACTTGTACAAGTGCTTCGACTTCATGAATTGTAGAAGGCCGTTAGGCAGATTTCCAAACAAATCCTAATACGAGTGTCAACACCATAAAAGAAACTCTAAATCACAATTCTCACAGAGTTTTCATGATCTCAGCCAATTAGACCCTAAATGGGAACTAATTCGGTTGGGTACCTAAATGGGAATAGGTAAACTTCACGCACCTTTTTAATTATTATCCATAACGTTGGGTGCCCTTTTTGAAACTTTTCCTTAAAATCATTAGCTAGCATCAAGATTATTTGTGTGATCTCTTAATAATCATTAACAAAATTCTTCAAGTTTTAGAGTGTTTGAGTTATTAAGTGTGTTGTTCTTGGGTGTCTTGATTCCCAAGACTAAGTTCCATGTGAGATGGTTAGTGAGACAACATCGTGAGTGAGATTGCATGTGTAATTTCTTCAATTTTATAGTGGATTCTTCTCTTCTTCTAACTGTAATTTTTCAGTTTGGGTTTTTCTACGTAAATCTTAAGCTTGTGTCATTTATTGTTATTTTCAGTATTTAATTCTTGATATATTCATGTTTTAATTCGCTCGTCATGTTGCCTTTAATCACCATTTTGGGATTAGGGGATTAAATTTTCGAATAGAGAATACACTCATGGTGTATTATGATTACATATAACTATGGGGTGCAACGAATGGGAAGGAAGGATAACAAAGATACCAACAGTTGTACGTATACTCACATCATCTATTTCACCTCGTCATTGCCATGGCTATGCGTTCCGCATCGAGTAATGCTAGTTTTAAACCATATATACCACTATATTGGATGTACGAAATTATTGATGATCAAGGTTTTATGAATTCAGGTGGCACGGAAAACCATGTTGAAATGCGCAAAACTAACCATACGTGCAAAATTATAGGATGTGAATCAAGGCATGCTGATTTTTGGAACTAGGAAAAATGGCTTGCGATGTTGCTGAAAAGAATGTAAGTAAGCCTTTTTAGTCGATATAGCCATATTTTGTATGACAACATTCTAGTGCTTCATAATGCGTATTTTCCTTTGTGTATTTCGCTTGTAGTTATCAATTTATGGCAATATGTCAAGTTAAGGATAGGTTCATTTCAGCTTAGACGTGTTGAATTGAACCAAATTGAATGAATAATAATATGTGAGAGAAAAAGTAAGTTAAACAATGTGTTTTACTGATCTGAGTTGAGCTGAATGTAGCATTGGTAAGTTGAAATGAACACACCTTAAGTTTGGTTAAGTAACATCATATGACTAGGCACATATCACATAAGAAAAGTGTCATATTGAAGTTTTTGGATCATACCCCTTCTCACCAAGAGACGTGAACCTTGGGTTATTTACTGTTGGAATTGAAGCTCTAGTGACTAGAAACAAAACCTTGATGTCTAATATTGTGTTACAATGCACAGGGGCAAGTTAAAAGATTAGGAAAATTTTTGAACAACCCTACCACATTTTATTGTAACCTTTCTAACTTACTTTATCTTGACTCGTAATCTTCTAAGAAACTTCCTAAGATGACACAATTCTAAGACTACTGCAAGCCAAACACGCTTAATTGTGAAGATTTTAGGTTTAAGCTCCATGAAAAGGAGATGCAACTTGGTGATTAATCGGCAGTACAATCAATCAATTAAATCATCATCAACCATGAAATTCTTGCGATATTACTATCTTTGTGTTTGAACTATATTAAGATTATGACTTTAATGCTTTATGCCCAATTGTTAGAGGTGTATATATTGTACCATGCTCATTGAATTAATTTACAAAATAGAGTTCTTACCTAAATTTTTCATGATATTAGAGCCTTAGGGCAAAATAAATTTCTGACTTCGTCTTCTTCCTCACTACCCACCGACGATTTTATAGCATGATGCTATGATCAGTGAGGAGAAGATTCACCAGAATCTACCCCTCTTAAATTAGCCCATATACTCCAATATGTGGAGATAATGAAGATCTTAATTAATCACATCAAGGGTGAGAACTAAGATGAATGGGCACATGCCATTCAAAATCAAAGATTGTGGATGATAGATTCAATGGTGGTGTCTTAGATTTTTGACACCATTAAATCAACCTTGCAATCTCAAATTACATATGTTGAATTGAAGTGCGAAAGACTTGTAAAATGATCTACAACAACGTTTTTCTGCAGTCAATTTAAAGGAATATACTCCCTCCGTTCTCAAATGAAAGTGACGCTACACTATTCATCTCCCCACTTTGGAGGGAGATAAACTTACCCAAATACCCTTAAAAAAGATAATTGTGATACTTTATATATGAAGTATATGCAAGTGGATATTTTTATCAAATTTAGGGATTTTATTATCCAAAAAGATGAAGTATAGCCTTGAGTAAAAAACGACTCAAAAAGTCAAGCGTCACTTTCATTTGAGAACGGAGGTAGTATTATTTTGTGTAAACAAGTTGGACAACCCGTGATTAATTACTTCAGTTGTTTGAAGAGATTGTGGGATGAATTAAGAAATTACGAACGCATACCTACGTGCAATTGCTCCGCAAGTAAGTGCAACACAACTGTTAAGCTTGTCAAACGACAATAAAACGAATGCATTCATCAATTAAAGGGAAAAGTGACTCTAATATTCTTGACATGAATCATCTTAATTCCCAACATTACTCTAGTGAATTCTATGATTATTGAAGCGGCATTCCTTTGGAATCTTATAAAAGGGAAGGAGGTATGTGGTGACAATGTTAGCTTGGCTACTCATGCATCTCGTTCTGGATCGAGCGAGTCTCGGTCTGACATAGCCAAACAGGTAGACCTGGCAAAACTGATCTGGACCCGATGACTCGATCCGAAAATTGATCCGAAACCCAAAACCACCCCAATCGAACCGAAACCGATCTGAAATTTGTAGACCCGAATATGATCCGTATTCGTTTGAGATCCGATTCGAACCCGAACCGAACCGAAAAACCGAAAGTGACCCGAGCCGAACATAACCCGAATTTTGATTGCCCAAATCCGAACCGAACTGAACCTGAACCGAACCCAAACCGATTACTAATCCTAACCAAAGAAAATCCGTAACTCGGTAACCCGAGCTAAATCGAACTTATCCGACTAACCCTAAACTGGCCTTACTTTTCTTTTTTCTTTTTCTTTTTATTTTAAACTATTTGCATCATTTCAAATATATAATCTTGCTATCTCATCAGTTTATCATTTAATTCAAAACTTATATATATATATTGACATGATTCGATTTTTAACTGAAACCAAAATGATCCGATATCTACCCGAACCCTATCTGAAACAATAAAGGCCCGAGTTGAACCCGGACCCGTAAAAAACCGAATACCCGAACATGGACCCGACCCAATGCCATCCGATCTGAACTTGCCTGACTCGTTATTCACCCGAAGCGGACTTGGACCCGACCTGTACCGTACCCGACCCGAATCAACATGAACAGATTCTGACCCGAAACCGAACATACCCAAATCGAATCGAAACCGAACCGATTATGAAGCTAATTCGATTCAACCCGACCCGAATCAATCCGAATCGAACCCGATCCGAACGACCCGTTTGCCAGGTCTACAAATAGGTTTGTTTTGCTATGTCATATAACAACATGAAACCCATGTCGTTTTGCCTCTTTAAGGGTATCCTAAATTATGGGGTGATCGACCGCAACCTACTATCATTGTGTAACTCACTCAAGGCCATATGGTGGAATCGATAGGTTAGGCCTGTGCGCAACTCTGGTGATACTGCATGCTGGTAGAGAAGATGTAATACAGGGGTTAAAAGAGATTCTAATCGAGCGAACACTACAACACGAATAATTAAATGTATATTTATTTTCAGTTTTCCTTCCTTCACACACACATACATACACACAAAATGAAAAGCACAAGTAATGTGCAATATGAATATAAAAAGCCATAATGAAAAGAAGCAAGTAAGTTGTAGTATCTCTTTCGTCCATTTGCATTTTTATGGAAATTAATAAAAAAAATCTAGTATTCACCAGAATAATCGTTTCGTTACAGTGTAATATAAAACCATAAGACACTCATCTCTACAATATAACATTAATTGGAGGGGTTTCTTCACCTTCTATAAAGGGTATCAATCCTCTCCACCTTCCATGTGCTAGAGATGATTACCAAAAGAAAAGCTTACAAAGCCTCCAAAAATTTTAAGATCTTGCTATGCTTCTGAGCTCTAACAAATAATTGAGTTTGGGTCTAGCTCAGTATGTGATAAGTGCCCAAAAGGACATATTTTTATGCTCCTATACTAGTTCTTTAGTTGCTCCTTGTTGAATCGTTGTGTCATTTTAGCTATTTTCTTATGTTTTGGGTCTTATTTATTGGTTTCTTACTTTTATAGTTAATTTGGTGTATTAATGTTGCTTTTGATTTTAGGTAATGTAGACCACAAATTAGGAGAAGGAACAGTGGCACGAACACGTCTGTAACTCGCCAGGAACAGGTTGTGCAGGTAGAAACAGTTTGAGGAATTGAGCAAGAACAGTTGAGCAGAATGTGCATAGCAAGGAGGACAGATTTAATTCCCAAATTTAATCCAACATTTCACCAGATTTTAAGCATGTCTTAGGAGGATTTTTGGTGATATTTTATGCTCTAAAATATTCCTAATATTATCCAAAGATTGTGTGCTTGGGGAGCAAGGCAAGAGGTAGAGTTTCAAGGCAAGTAGGACTCTACACTTTCCTAATCCTAGAAGATATCTACAAGATATAGAAGGGAAGGAGACAATATGAAAATAATGAGGTTTGGACATGCCATCTCAGCCTATATAAATGGAATATCAGTTAGAGAGGATATCAATAGTCCCATGGACGAAATTCCTATTCATGTTGCAGCAGCAGGGGAACTGGTACAGGAACAGGGGGTGGAACGGTTCTAGTTTCTCCCTTCATTGCTCGACTTCTAGCATGAGTTTCTCTTTCCTTTTCTTTGTTTTGTTTTGTAATATGAGTACATAGTTCCCTTGCTCATTAGATACATTAGATTGAAGCCATGTAAAATTTATTATTGAGACAAGTGTTTTGTTTCTTATGTTAATCAATTGCTAGTTCATATATTCATATCTTATTTGCTATTAACGTTCATGATTGATTGTAAGATTAATTAGGGAGCACACTAATTGGTTTAACATGATTTCTATTACTAGTTAATTATCTATGTCCGTAATTGCATAGCTCTATTAACATTAAGTGGCAACTACTTTAAGTTTTGGACTCTCAAAAAGGCTTTAACTTGTATAGAGTAAGATATGATCTAGGCTACATTAACCCCGCGGTGGTGTGTTAGTTGTCTAGGGTTGGTGATAACTTTCTAGTTCATTCATACTTTCATTGAATTAAATCCTATGCGCGGTGTATTAGGGTTATTCTAATGGTTAGGGTTACATTGCAGGGCGGTCCAAATCTAACTACAACTAAGGAAAGTTAGGGAACAACTTGCGGTAAGGAATTCCGTAGCCAATCTATTTGATTAGCAATTGTATGTGTCTATGATTGAATTCATTCCATGGAGGATTTCTAATTGTCTATTGGGTGATTATCATTTATTTGCTTTCGTTCTTCTTATTTGTTAGTTTAGTTTAGTTTAGATTCATTAGTCCCCCCCAAAAGTCGCCCCTTTATTTATCACAATTGCATAAACATAAGTATTCATTCTCCATGGGATTGACCCTTACTTGTTCTATCTACCTTGTAGAAGTTTAGTAAGTGTATTAATTTTGTTGTGGTAACGATACGCACCAAATTTTGACCCTTGCCGGGGAATGATTTAGTAATTTTTTGTGATTGCGATCTTTTTATTTTTGTTGTATTATTTTCATTTGAAAAAAAAATTGAATCTCATCCTTGCGTACTGCTGACAAGGTCTGAGTTTCGTGGATTTCAGAGTTCTAATACACTTTTTTGTAGGTAGACGCTGTTTTGAGCAAGACTAATTAGCCGTTGGCTATTAGCTCTGCTCTCTCGAAACCAAATTCATTTGTTTTCTATTACTTTTTGAGTGGTTTTTCAATTTTTCGATATGGAATTCTATGGAGGGAATGCCTATACTTGGATTTACTTGAAAATCAACTTATGCAATGTTCTCAACATGTTTCCCAACTAACGAATCTACTTACTACTTTTTTTTTTGGCAATTAAAAAGTAATTTTATTAATCAATCTCCTTAGTACTTATGTTGTTGGAAAGATTCAAGAAAGAAGGGGATCGAGAAATTATTGTGAAATTGGCTATCCTACTAACAACTCTAATTTGCAGGTGGATGTCTATAAAGCTATTAGAAGTTTTCCTAGACCCAGACAATGTGAATATGATTCTTATTGCAATACTTATCATGAGGGATGAGTAGATATATAGTTCAATGTATATGCACGAGTCTAGGTATAACCCTTCATATTATGATTCCCACCAAGAGTACCAAGTTGCTCAACCCATTGCCCACTACTAAGGGTTTAACACTTCACTAGAGGATCTTGTGAGAGACTTAGCAACTTATACTTTGAAATTTCAAAAGAAAGCAGATTCTCATTTGCAAGAGTTAGATGCCAAAGTAGGAACATTTCTAGTTCCTTGTGTGACTTAGCGGAAAATCTCTCTAATGACCTAGTTCCCCAACCCATTGTGGATTATGATGATGATGAATGTAATGATTTTGGATGTTGGGCAGGAAATAGGTGATTTGCAGGTTGAACATAAGGAGAGATACAAGGTTGAGGACGAAAAGGAGATGGAACGGCATGAGTAACAGTTGTAGGAACAAGAGGCAGAGGGGAACAGTGCACAAACAGCAGATCAGGGAGTTCCACCTAAGTTTTCTTCTCTGTTTTCTTCCAATCTTACTTCTTTTTCTCCTTTTGCTAGCAAGATATCCATGTCCAAAGATGAGAAAATCACTCAAGAAACTCTAGGGACAGATGAGTTGGTCATTACTGATGATATGGTGGCACTGAGTTCCTTGTCTAAGGAGGAAGGTTTGGTTTCCACTCTTAATTTGGTAAATTATGATACTAAACCATTACCTTTTATTTTGTAGCCACCCACACTTGATTTGAAGTTTGCCACTGAATTCCCTATAAGACTTGATTCACCGCAATATGAAGACCCGCACGATGAGATCATTTATGTTTGGGATACGATGTATTGATGAAGTCGGACGTCTATCCTAGTACGTAAAATAAGGGCGCTTCTTGTGAGACAACCCATGGATTTGGGAATAGGCATTTCTTTCCCTTTACATTAGATTTTTCATGTTTTTCTTTCATAGTAATTAGGTAACATGGCTTCTTGATGTATTTTGCTTGATTAAAGGTAAAATAACTGCGAATCAGCTGTTCCTCCGCAAGTTCCTCTTATAGGGAACTAGCGAGGGAACTAGTTTGCTGCATTTTGTTCATCAACTTGTTCCCTGTTTGCGCTATATGATTTTTCTCTCTTATTTCCATGCTTAGCTTACATTGTGGATAATGTAAGATTTAAGTGTGGGGGAGGAGATGATTGTACTGAGCATGTGGTTTTTAGAGTCATTAGAGTTAATTTTTAATTTTTGTTTTGCTATTTTTGTGTTTTGTGTGTTTAGAGTTATTTTTGTGTTGTGTTAGAAGTGTTCCTTTGTGTGTAACTTATGTGTGTCACAAGATAACGGGTTAGACTTCAGTAGAACTAGTTTATCCAAGTAGAATTTTTCATCTTTTCTATCTTTTTGGTAGGCACTAACATCTAATTTTCTTGTTTTTCAAAATCTAACTTAGCTTCTCTTTGATGGTTATGTGTTGTGAAGATAGACTTGTTGAACTCTTATCCCTCATGTGCATATGTTATCTTTGTGTTTGAAAGTAACCTAGATTAGTAGAGCTTGGAAAAAAAAAAGAATAATAAGGATGCAAGAAAAAAAAGTGATCCTTCAAAATAAAAAAAGTTGTCTTGAACTAAATGTGGAGAGCAAGGTAGATTGAATCAAGTACAATGAAAACCTTGTACTGATTAAGGTAAGAAGTATAAAATGCAACCTCTCTTGGTCAAACGTGGCTCAAGACCGAAAAGAAAAGAAAAAAAAGAAGAGAGAACAAAAGAAAAAGAGTGTTACTAGTTTAAGGTTTTCTTTGAAAGACTCGAGTAGAAATACGAGGGTGCCCTTATCAACCAATTCCTTGAACCAATTGGGACGAGAGTCATTGATGGAAGCTGGTTACATGAGCCTAAGTTTTGATATGTGCACATGGAGAAGGGGCGTAAATAGGAGGGATCAAGTTGAATCTTTAGATGCATGGCCTTGAGGGTGAAACTTTGATCTAACATGTTTTTCTTTGATTCTAACTTTTCATCTAACAAGCCTGCTTAGTTGCCTTGAAGATTTGTAATTGGGTGATTGTTCTTACTTGGCTATGCTAGTTTTGAGTGAATTTGGCTTATTTCCTTGTGATACTCATGACTTATGTGTAAAGGATGTTCTTCTTGTGTTGAGTTTAGATTAGGTTTGGTCGAGGACGACCAAAAGTCTAAGTGTGGGAGTATTTGATAAGCGCCCAAAAGAACATATTTTTATGCTTCTATACTAGTTCTTTAGTTGTTCCTTGTTGAATCTTTGTGTCATTTTAACTATTTTCATATATTTTGGGTCTTATTTATTAAATTCTTAGTTTTATAAGTAATTTGGTGTTTTAATGTTGTTTTAGGTTTTAGGTAATGTAGACGACAAATTAGGAGAAGAAATAGTGGTAGGAACACGTTTGGAACTCGCCAGGAACAGGTTGTGTAGGCAGGAACAGTTTGAAGAATTGAGCAGGAACAGTTTGAGGAATTGAGCAGGAACAGTTGGGCAGAACGTGCATAGCAAGGAGAACAAATGTAATTCCCAGATTTAATCCAACCTTTCACCAGATTTTAAACACATCTTAGGAATATTTTTGGTGACATTTTATACTCTAGAATATTCCTAAATATTAGCCAAAGATTGTGCGCTTGGGGAGCAAAGCAAGAGGTAGAGTTTTATGTCAAGTAGGACTCTACACTTTCCTAATCTTAGAAGATCTCTACAAGATATAGAAAGGAAGGAGATAATCTAAAAATAATGAGGTTTGGACGTGCCTTCTCAGCCTATATAAAGGGAATATCAGTCACAGAGGAAATCAATCGTCCCTTGGACAAAATTCTTATTCACGTTGCAGCAACAGGGGAACTGGTAGAGGAACAGAGGGAGGAACAGTTCCAGTTTCACCCTTCTTTGCTCGAATTCTGGCATGAGTTTCTCTTTCCTTTTCTTTGTTTTGCTTTGTAATATGAGTACTTAGTTCCCTTGCTTAATAGATACATTAGATTGAAGCCATGTAATATTTATTCTTGAGACTAGTGTTTTGGTTTTTATGTTAATCAATTTCTAGTTCATATATTCATATCTTATTTACTATTAACATTAATGATTGATTGTTAGATTAATTAGGGTGCACACTAATTGGTTTAGCATGATTTCTATTGCTAGTTAATAATCTATGCCCGTAATTGCATAGACCTATTAACATTAAGTGGCAACTAGTTTAAGTTTTGGACTCTCAAAAAGGCTTTTACTTGGCTAGAGTTAGATATGATCTAGGCTACATTAACCCCATGGTGGTGTGTTGGTTGTCTAGGGTCAGTGATGGTTTTCTAGTTCATTCATGCTTCCATTGAATTAAATCCTATGCGCAGTGTATTCGGGTTATTCTAATGGTTAGGGTTAGATTGCAGGGCGGTCCAGATCTAACTACAACTAAGGAAAGCTAGGGAACAACTTGCGGTAAGGAGTTCCACAGCCAAACTATTTGATTAGCAATTATAAGTGTCTATGATTGGATTATATTGCATGGTGGATTTCTAATTGTCTATTGAGTAATTATCATTTATTTGATTTTGTTCTTCTTATTTGTTAGTTTAGTTTAATTTAGATTCATTAGTTCCCCCAAAAAAAATCCCCCCTTTAATGGTCACAATTGCATAAACATACCTAGTTAGGAGTTTAGTAAGTGTATTAATTTTGTTTCGGTAATTACATGCACTAGTATGTGTTTGGCTTCAATATATGTCCTGCTCAAGACTTTGTATGTTGTTTCTCTATATCCACAAGTTATGCAATGTAATAGCACTGGCCATCTTGAGGCAAGCTTCTCTAGCTGACTTTCCCTTTGTGTGTTGTAGAACCTAGTCAAGTTCCTGATCCCACTGAACAAGTCTCCTCTGCAAGCCAAGCCATTGAAGCACAGACCCCCGAATTTCTCTAGATATTGAGCGAGCAAATTGAAGAGGTTGTAGAGATGCAGATGTTGTAGAACAAAGGCCACAAACATGGGCATTGAATACCTCGGCGAAGCTATGATATCTCTAGTTCTATGCTTGTCGTTAAGTGCAATCCAGAGTAAAAAGATGGATGTTGGTGAGGCATGATTATTGCAAACAAGGTTTTTCCATATGACATTTGCAGCTAGCCTCTTGATGAGCTTGTATGCTTTTCTGTTTTCAAAACCCTCCGTGTTGTTACTGTATCCCAAGAACCCAACAAAGCCATTTGTTTTCTCATAAAAAATATTGTCTTAACCATCCAAGAAGCTTGGGGGGGGGGGGGGGGGGAAGGTAGGCCTATTCTAGAAATAATTACGCTTGATGTAATAGGTATGACCCAGGTGATCCATAACCTATGCTTTTCGAGACTGAGAGCCCATAAGAGTTTATACAATGTAGCTTGATTCCAGGTATTCAGGTTGATGAGGTTGTAGCCATCAGCTCCTTTAGAAAGGCTTTTGTCCATTTGCATTTCCTCTTACTAGTTCCTAAGTTATAGTTATTTCATAAATTCTCCTGCTCATATTCTATTATTGTTGTCTGATTTCTTAAATTAGCATGATTTCAACCCATACAATATCTTTTCAAATAATTAGAAAGACTTTATTAAACACTAAACAACATATCAAAGCATGTTACAAAAACCAATAACAACTCAATATGAAGCATAAACTGTTGGATTTGGAGCGCAAATTGATTGATAGAAATTGGGGAATCAAATAATCGAAAAAAGTCGAGGTGTTGTTGAGTGGTTTCAAATTTGTAGCCATTGGATGAGTGCTCGGCAACATGTTACAAATAGCTACGTGTAGAGACCACGACCCGTAGGGGGTATGGTCCCCCACGTGACAAGTTCACTTGGTTTTAGAAAAGAAGTCGCCAATAAGTTTTGATAAAAACTTATAAAATTTAATTGAAAATCAGATTGGCATTTTTTAGGGAAATACGCCTAAGGGAGCCTCCAATTACCGAAAGGGACATAGCCGAAGGGACGTTACCGAAGGGACAAATACCGAAGGGACGTTACCGAAGGGACAATACCGAAGGGACATTTGGAGGTCACCACTTA
>BSSO01000767.1:0-28947 GCA_030267885.1 Mesembryanthemum crystallinum
TACTTCTTCCCCAATTTTTCTTCTTCACTACTCTCTCTTCCACCACCTCCTCCACGACTTTTGACTTCTAAGAAGTTAAAATAGGGGGAGAAGTAGAAGATCCAAAGAGGGGGAAGTGGAGAAGAAATGTGAAGGGAAAAGTAGAAGTTGGGAGAAGCTTGGCCAAACGGATCCTCATTCTCCTCAATTTACACTTATACAGTGTTAGTATTCAATAATTTTCAAACCAAGTTCAAAATATCTACTAATTCATACTTCAAGTTCACATCAATTTTACAAACTACACTTTAATCAAATTCATCATTTTTTCAACTACCATTTTCCAAATCAAGAAAAGTAGACGTATGTTTAAGACAACCATAAAATATGACAATAAGATTAGAAGTAGAAATTGTATTACAATAATGATCAACTTTATATTGGAATGAGTAAATGAGTTGAGCCCAAAGCAATATCGTAGGCATCTTTGGTCCTTCTATGAAAGATTTACTCATGAGTCATGTTCCTTATAAATAGTCTCTTGCTAGTTGTTGCCAAATGGTAAATAATTTGTGCTCTACTTATTTGAGACCCCTAATGTGCACCTCTATGACTAAATTAGTAGTTGTGAATAAGATAAAATTTCACTTACAACAAAAATGAAATATTTATCCCAAAAAAAATTAATTAAGGGACTAGGGGTTGTGTTTGGCAAATGGTATTTGGGTTGGCTTTTTAGAAATTTAGCTTGTTTGACTGATCCACTAGCTAAAGAAAGGTGTTTGGTAAGGGGCTGATTGGGTTGGCTTTTAACATCACACAAGCCAACTTTTGAAAAGACACTATGAGTAACTTTGGCTTGTGGCTGGTGAGTTATATCAAAATATACGTTTTATAAACAACCATTGTTACCAACCGGTCAAAGCAGATAATCCAACCAGCCAACATTTAACAGCTATCGACTAATATTACCAGCCAATATCTAACCGCTATTAGCTAATGTCAGTAGCCATTTGCCGGTCTAGCAATGTAGAAAAGAAATGCATGGAAATTGGATTTGGGCTTGGATATGATCAGTTGGGGGCCCAGGGAGTAAATTATAATCACTCATTATTCTTAAACCCAAATGGATAAACAGAACCTACGAGAAGCCTCATTGAAAAGAAAAAAAAGGAAAAAGAAAAAAAGAAAAAAAAAAAAAAAAAAAAGAGGAGAGAGAAAAGAGTTGGAGATGCCATTGCTAATGCTATTGCCATCTTCTTCTTGGGTAGTGGCGTGTGGTTGCCGCTATCAATCGCCATATAACCATTTCTCTTCTCACTTTTTTCCATCATCATTAGGTTTACACCACAACAACCCTCTTCTCCTTCTGCCACGTGTCCCCACGGCTCGCTTCGCCACTTTCTCTCTCTTCAAGCCCACCTCTTGCTCTCTCTCCACGGGCAACTCTCTGCTTTCTCACATGGAGGTCATTTCTCTCTCTCTCTTTTGTTGAATTTTGTGGAATTTGGTTGATTTTGGTACTGGGTTTTGATGGGTTTTGTCTATTTCCTTATGGTTATGGAGAAAGGGGTTTGTTTTGATCTTTGGTTGTTACAATTATGAGCGATCATCGGTTTCTGAAATGGTAGAAATTGTGAAAGTTGAGGTCTTTTTAAGGGTTAATTACGAATTTTGTGTGAAATGGTACTAGTGTTTTGTCCAGGATTATCAGGGAATTGCCTTTTGGTTGACAAATTCATTTGATTGTTTCAATTGTCATCTTCAGTTCATTTGCTACTGTGTTTTGGTGATTACGTTGAAATACCCGTGTCTGATAATCATATGCATATGGGTACTTGGCAACTTCAATATAGTCTAATATCATGCCAAAATTTTCTAACATGGAACATACCTATGGATAATCGTAGCCGGGTTCATGTTACCTAGGTTGATAGATAACTTTGTCTAATGATGTGTAACAACGACCTGTCTTGCTATTAAAGGGATGAATATATTGTGCCTGTTCAGAGTTTAGGAGACAATTGAGCTTTGTGTTACAATGCTGTACTTTGACTAAATTTTCAGAAGTTGGGTGGCTTGGCCTTGAAAATTATTGGTGGGTTTTTGTTGTGTTCAATATTTCAATGGCACTTATGAGTTAGATTGGGTTTTAAGAAGTAAGATTGACAAAAAAGGGGCACACTATGCAACTGTTCTATTGGGTCTTGACTAGAGATCGATGGAGCTTCGAGTTGATGAAGATTATAAGAATATTGCAGTACTCAAGCTCACACTATACTAGTAACAATTTGGAGGCTGATGGGTTGTAACATTGCTTTTAGTTGCTTCTTTGTACATGTCATGTTGCATCTGTAAACTTATTTGGAATATGAGTTCATACCAGTAGCATAGCTGATTACAGTTAGTTAGATTTGTGACTGCATCATTGGTCACTGGAACTGGTAGTTTAGTTGCTTGTTTGATGTTTCTTGCAAAAAGCCAAAATTCTAGAATTTTACATACCATCATTTCCGGGTGTTCAATGGCAGAACTACACATCCAACTTGGCTTCCTCTTAAATGTTCTCTATGACCTTGTCACTTGTGATCACACTAACTAATATCTTCACATTGTCTTCGGCTTGACTGAAGTTCCAACACATTTACTCTGGCTCATTTTAATTGCAGAAATACTTTTCTGGAAGTGGCAAGCATAAAAACAAGGGAATGGTGGAACAGTTACAAAGTTATGGAATAATAAACTCCCAGAGGGTAGCTGAAGTCATGGAGGCTGTCGATAGGGGTTTGTTTGTGCCTAAGGACACACCTGCTTATGTGGATAGTCCTATGCCAATAGGTTATAATGCGACCATATCGGCTCCTCATATGCACGCAACATGCCTTGAACTATTAAAAGACCATCTGCAGCCAGGCATGCATGCTTTAGATGTTGGTTCAGGTGATTTTCTTCTTCATATAGAGTTATTATAAATTTTCTTACGCCATGTGGTTTGGTCATAAAGTTGTGGTTCTTCCTATTGTCATGTGTGTGCTTATTCTGTGGAGTTTACTAGAAATAGTACTTTTAGTCTTCCTTTGAATGTAGTCATCCATGTGCTTGTTTGTTGGAATTGGAGAATTGTAGCATTTCGTTGAGCAAGATTAGAACTCATTGCTTGGTATTGTGTAGACCTCCTTAATTGCTCTGAGTTACTTGTTCTTTATACGACATATCTTTTCATGAGCCATGTAACTGTAAGGTGGTTTAAATTACAACTAGTCAACTAAGTCGACTGAACTAGGGACAGACAGTAAACTGTTAAACACGAACTGTTAAACGCGGTTTTCGTCTGATTGGCACTTTGACGATGAGATATGTTAGAAAAGGAACTCTGCTGTCTAGGATCTTGGTTGTCTCTATGTTAATGTTGTGACCCTAGGGATTAATATCCATGACCATGAGTAATGGATGCTTCAGTAGCCTTCAAAATTTTACGGAGAAGGCTATTGCAATGGGTTATCATGTGACTAAATTTGAAAATATACAAAAGACTATCTTCTTTTATTAAGTGAAATAGGCAAGTGACTTGCTCGCTTCTCAACTCTGGTTTGTGTTCGCCTTTTCATTTCGACTACCTATGTTTCTAAGGTAAGGTTGTCATCTCTGTCTCACCACCTCAACAACTTTGCCAAGGAAAACAATATGCAATTTAACATTTATCTGAATTGGCCGGAATTTCCCCCTCTCATGGTTTTTTTGGTACTAGTGACCAACTTAGTAATGACAAAGTCTAGACGAAATTTGGGCATAGTGGCTAAAAGTGGAACCATGACCGATTTCTAGCAGTTCAGTGTGAACTATCAGCCTGAAGTCCTTCGACACAGACTCAGGGTTATGAGTTTATGACAGTTGAATACTTGTTTTATCATAATGCTTTATAGATTTTAAAGCTAAGTCTCAGAATGAGACATTATTGATTTACTGCTGCTCCTGCTTGCAGGTACGGGTTATCTGACTGCATGTTTTGCAAAGATGGTTGGATCACAAGGCCGTGCAGTTGGCATAGAACACATACCTGAACTGGTCACTTGGTCGATTGAAAATATAGAAAAAAGTGTAGTTGCTCCATTGTTGAAAGAGGGTGCCTTGTCAATTCATGTTGGTGGTAAGATCCCAAAATTCCCAATTCTTCCCTCTCCCCGAAACAACCTTCCACTATGTGCGCANCCAAAAAACACAAACCAACTAAAAGACAAAGAAAAGAAAGAGACAAAGAACAGAACACTGTGCTGGAGTTCCAATGTATAATGCTAGTCATCTATAGCTTAGTTGGGCATCGTCTTGTCCTAGATTATTTGTTGTATTTAGAAGTGGTATCTCGAATACTATTTAACCCTCTGCAGATTGTATATAATGAGAACTTATGACAATGTGATGGCAGATGGAAGGTTAGGATTTCCAGATGCGGCACCTTACAATGCAATCCATGTTGGTGCTGCAGCCCCAGAAATGCCCAAGGCATTGATTGAACAGCTGAAACCGGGTGGCAGATTGGTGATTCCAGTGGGGACCTTCTTCCAGGATCTGCAGGTGGTTGACAAGAATGAAGACGGGTCGGTCAGTGTCAGAACTGAAACTTCTGTCAGATATGTGCCATTGACAAGTCGTGACGAGCAGTTGCGGGGCTAGGCTAGTCAAGCTGCCTCGAGTTACTAGTGTCATGAAGTTCATGTTGTAGATTTAGCTGTTTCATGTTCATTTCTAGTGGACTTGGTGTAAATAGTCGTGTCCTTGTTCTCTTCTAGTTTTTCTTTCTTTCAATCTTTAAAAACATCACTTGTGAAATCCGTTGGTGTACTAATGGCCTGAGGAGTCATAATGGATTAAGTTGTGATATTTGATGCTATAAACTGATTTTGCACATAATAACCCCATGTAACCCTTAAAACAACCAATTTCATTGACAAAATTACAAATCGGACACTTTGAAAACAAAACTAATTAAAGATATCAAATTAGTTCGTTATGACTTTGAAGTGAAATTGCAGGGCCATTCACATCGATAAATGGATTCCCAGATGATTGGATACAAACCATTGAAAACAATAACAAAGTAAGACGAGATGCATCTCAGCAATAGCAAACATGATACCAAATTGTAGATTTGAAACTACTCCATCTGATGAATTTGTAAAAGATTAACTTGCTTGCTGATACGATACTACATCTTTGAATTCGAAACTACTTGTCTCCTACCCGGCAGCCCTTGGAGGATCACCCCACCACCCCGCCCAGGCGCAGCGGTGGTGGAGCGCCCCACCCAGGAGCAGCGGTGGTGGAATTGGGGTCACCTTGATTGTTAGTTGTTCATTTTTATAGAATCGATGGTAGCCTAAGTTAAAGACTAAAGGAAATTTTTTTTTTAATATCACAATTAAGGATGGTTTTTTTTTTTTTTTAACAAGCACCCACTTACCCTGAGTGAATGAGTAAAGAAACGCATCATGAGCAAATGCTGCTAATGGAGATGCATAAACATTTAACACTCAATCCCTTTTTATGGACAAAAAGCCTGGAAAGTACAGGATTGATACTTGCATTCTCAATATGACAATCCCAATCTAGAAGCTTTCAATCAGCCAGATACAGCACAAAATGGCACAGAAAGGAAAGAAAAATTAGAAAACCTGAATAATTTTCAGAACATCGCATACATATATACTGCAATACGAATGTAGCTGTATAACCACAAGTGCAGCTATTGCATGAACTAACTAAAATCACAGCATTCTCTGGAACTCTTGAGGGGGAAAATTCTGAAGCTACAAATAGTCTTGACCAAAAAGAAAGGTATGAGAGGAAGGAAAGGAACTAATATCAACCACCAAATTCATGCTTGTGCGGGACAAATCAAAAGCTACGCCTTGGTCTTTCTTCAGCAACATTTACCCTGATTGCTCTTCCCTCCAAGGTCTGTGACAACCAAAAACATTCAACAAACACGAACAATGTTCAGTTACTCGGCCATTAAGAAATATTATGCATGCCAAATCATCAATAGCAAGTCTATGATGTTTTATTTTTTAAGATAACATGGGTATCCGGTTTGTACCATCACATGGGCCCTGTAGTTTTTTTAGTAAGAGGGCCCTCAAGTCAACTACCACAAAAACCTCCAATGGCCCTAAGGCCTCAAGAGGACTCGAATTAGCGACCAATTGAATAGATATCAGAGCTCTCACTAGTTGAGCTACCCATTCAAGGTTAGCTTACTACATTCTAAACTCTCAAGAATTTCCAAATGAAAAAGAAGGAAAAGAAGCACATTAAGCTACCTGTCCATCGAGAGCACCAATCGCTTCATTCATCTCAGACTCAGAGGCCATAGTGACAAAGGCAAAGCCACGTGAACGGCCAGTTTCTCTGTCAGAAACAACTCGGGCACTTAGAACTTTCCCATGCTCGCTGAAGACTTGCTCAAGGCGAGCATCATCCACATCCCATGGAAGGTTACCAACATAGACTCTGAAAGAAGGCTCATACTCTCTAGGGGCCCTCTCAGGGCGTGATCCCCTTGGAGCAGCCTTGTTTACAGTTAAAAATCTTCCATTGACTTCCTGGCAAAACAAAAGACCCATGAAGAATATGAGTTCATTTATCATTCCACCAAACCACACATTGTGAAACATAGATAAATCACATGATCTCTCTAACTTATATTCCACCTTAAGATGCAGTGAGATCAACTCTTACTTCCTAGAATTATGCAATACATCAGGTGACATTAACATTAGATGTCAACATTAACATTAGATGTTTGCATCACTCATGAAAGCATATTGCACATTCGAAAACAAGGTTCATTACTTCAGTATAACCAGAGCCTAAGAGGCGCTTTAGGTCCAAATATTATCAGATAAGTAGTCCTGCTCAATGCATTTAGAAAGGTAAAATGCAGCACAATTCTTTCCACATGTCCAAACGCCCACAGGCACTCACATTCCAACAATGACTTGCTACTTTTTAAGTTGAACAGGGGTTTATCCTCGTGCACAGTTTGAATTAGGTTGAAAGCCACAATTGATAAACCAGATTATGAGCATAGAGAATACAGAATCACTAACAAAACAAAGCTTCCCGTATCTGTGATCTTCGTCACCATTACTACATGGTTAAACCCATCCCCTTCAATCTTGTTACCATGTAAAAATACAGAGAAGGGCCAGTTAGCCGCAGCAACATCAAAGGTTGTGCTGCAAAAAACAAGGCTATAGGTACATCGCCAATCTTCTAGCTATATTTTTCCATATCAGAAATGTCAGGTCAAGGGTGGATTAATAAGTTGCATATCACAGTAAATTCGATCATTCAATTGTGGAATAAAATTCAACTGCAGTATAAAATCCAACTACAGTAAACTTTTAATATAACAGCAAAGACATTCAATTCAATCAGAGAGATCATTCACAGGAGATATGAAGGAGTCAATAATCTTCAGCCTTCAGCTATAATGAACCAAATTAAATGCCGTACTGCTGTTCTCAGCCTCCATTTCATAGTGCACTAGCATGCAAACCTACACCTTTCGAGTCTAGGGTCTAAAGTGAACAACTTCTATACAATTGCCGAACTAAGAGCCCACACATTGTACCCTTAATATCCACAAAATACTTTACCATCAAAACATACTAGAAGTAATGGTATAGCAGTAGCCAGTAATAAAGCCCTTTCAATCAATATCAACTAGCTCCATTTCACAACTAGCATCCACATTTCCAACATTTTTGCCACTAATTTCAATCACAAGAAAATATCAATCACATGGTCTTACAAAAGGGGGCAAATACAGCAATTAAGAAGTAAACTGAGAGCAGAATGAACTTACAAATTTATGGTACAATTCCACAGCCTTTTCAGCTTCCTCAACAGTGCTCATGGTCACAAACCCAAACCCTCTACTCCTATCAGTCTCCCTGTTGTAAATAACCTACAAAAAAGCAGAAAATCATTCAAATTTCATCAAAAACCCATCAAAATTACCAAACTTCAATAATCCAAAAACATATGAATATATCATCAAAAATCATCAAAATTACAGAACTTTTAAAAACCCAAAAACATATGAAAAGATAGAACCCACAATAATAAATAACTAAAACAGCAAAGAAATCAATACCTCAGCAATCTCAACAACTCCAGCCCCCTCAAAAATCTGAGCGAGTTTCTCACTGTCAACATCAAAAGGCAAATTACCCACAAACAATTTGGCATCCTCAGGTGGCTCTTGAAACCCTTCACCTTCATCTGACCCAAAATCAGAGACTTGAGCCTCAGTGTTACCCCAACTGGGTTCTTGGTCTGACCCTTCTTCAAGGACAGCGTTTGTGCCCTCTTGGTCCCATTCTGAGGTCTGGGCAACGTAGGTGACTACCGTTGAGGATAAGGTTTGTTTTTGGAGAGAGAAAGAGGATAGCTGAGGTGAGGAGAGAGAAAGGGAAAGAGGGATTTTTGTGGGTTTTGATGGAATTGAGAAAAAAAGAGATTTGGGGATTAAAATTGAAGGGCTGTGTAGTGAACTAGTGAAGCAAGTGTTGGACATTGCTAGGGTTTTGAGAAGTGGGTTTGTTGCTGTTGCCATTTCTGAAGATGGGAAAGAGAGAAGAGATTGAGAGAGAGAGAGAGAGAGAGAGAGAGAGAGAGAGAGAAAGAGAAGAAGAAGAAGGGTTTAAGGGAAGGTGAGGATAAGGGGATAGAGAGCAGAGAGGCTTCAAGAGACTCACTGAAGAGAAGAAACCAAAAAAACAGCTTTTTTCTTTTTCTTTTTTTTTTTTTTAATCTTGCAAAAGCAGGTCACTCACCCACCAAAATGAAAAAAAATTGAAGATGGTGATCAAGGGTTGAGGAGAAGCCACGTCATCAAATTGGTGCTGTGATGGTAGGGGCAACAGTAATGTAGGGCTTAGATTGAGTTTTGAGGGATTGAAGGTTGAAGCTTTAAGCACCAGGAGATGAGATTTTTGGATATTTTTATGATTTTGATGGAGAGAAAAAAAAACCCTAAGCCAAGTGGATGGTTCACAGAATGAGTAAGGAGCCTGTCTTGAAGGGGATAAAACTCAATCTCTTGTGGGTGATAAAACCTTTAAACTAATTATTTAAAATTTTACATATGTTTCTAGATAGATTTTATCGTTGCCAATTTATAATCAATCTAGTTCATATTTTCTCTTACATATTAGTGGAGTATTTATTTAGTTCTAATCCGTTTCAATTCAGTTAAGTTCATCACTTTTCGTTTGAATTGGACACACGCTAACTTTCTAATTGATATATGAAATTTAAGCGTTGGCTATTGTAAAACGTTCCTTCATAATGTAGGATCAACATTACCCTTATCCAGTTTCATGGTTTGAGTATATGTTAGGAATTAAGTAATCAATAGATCTATTTTGAACCGGATCACTCTCAGCACATGGCCGGACTACTCTATTATTGTTCAAATGTGGAACCATTCTCACCGTTGAAGGGTCAACTAACTGGGTACGATATAGCCTACCAGTTTATTGATTAAAGAAACTATAAGAAATACACCTCAATCGAACACTCGACTAGTACTTGTTTCAACATTGTCAAGATTGGAGGACTACTCCATGTACGACGTTGGACTAGACTAGCCGGTTTGAGCCTGCTTGAACCAAGAGTAGCCCAACTCGAACGATAACCACCTCTATACAGCCAACAGGAAACATAAAGTAGATACCATCGTTTTTACTTGCTAGCAATTTGACGATGAAATCATTTAGGCATTTAAAGGGGGATTAGATAAATAGCATTACCAAGTAGGGAATGTGCATTAGGTTGCTTGGGTGTCACAAGTTAAGATAATTTTAAGTTGGATATTTATCGAGACAATCAATAATATGTTAGATAAAACATGAGCTACCTTAATTAGTAGACAAACATGTTATAAAAAACATTATCAACCGACTAAAAATTTTCAATATCTTTCACATTTTTTCAATATATGAAACCTATAGCCCTAGTAGAGGAGAAATTATTATGCGACTTGTACTTATGTTATAGGGGAGATCTATAACATTCCTAATAACATAATATCAAGAGCATATGCTCAACCTACTAAAATTTATATTGCTCATACCACCAATCTGGAAACAAACATGACAGAACTGCAGATGGAATCAAAATGCTATTGAATGAAGGACTTCAAGAAAACAATATAGACAAGAAACACCTGCCATATTCATATTCATTCACCAAGATTTAAGAAAACTTTAAACCTTTTCTTTCTTTAACTTCTTTGTGGCAAAGACCAAGGCAACAATACTGATAAAGATCAGAGTGTAGTATGCCCTCAAATTGTGCTCTTCAAGAATGCAAACAAACATCATCAAACAAAAGAGGGATACTCCAATAGTCTAGTGACCAGGTAGTCACTTACTCAAGTCGATAATCAAAATAGTTTAGAACCCAATTGAAAGGACCCTAAGATTCATTATATACATCAACCAAAATTATCTTGAGGATCTGTTTGACCCTGTCATTGTCAGTGTAGAATAATTTGTGATTTCATCAGAGAAATTCAGAGCAAAAAATTTGAATATCAGGCTCGAAATCATGCTTTTCAAGCAATTTGGTTATCAGCGTGCAAGTCTTACATCATGCTACCTCACCTCAAAAATTCTAAGCAACTTCCGATGTTCACTGAACTTCGATGAGCTTATTGTTTCTTATGTATGGAGCAGGTCCACAGGTTTTACATTACATCTGACCTGGCTGTGTTTTTTCTTAGCCAGATGACTCCTTCACTCATTTGGTCTGTTAGCAACATAGTAGATGGGTTATATTGGTCTCATTTGTCTATCCTAAACCCCTTTATTGAGGATTTTCCCACAAAATAGTAGCTAGAAGAGCCACAAACAACTGCAAAAGCTACACAGACGGAAGCAGAAATGTTCCTACTACTTCAAAACACCAGGGAAAAACATAGTCAATCATTAAACACAACAATAATAATACATGATCAGTATTGTTTTTTCCAGTTTTGGCGCTAATGGTCACCATAAATATTGCCCCTCTGTTACAACAAACAAGTCATATTGCCTATATGGTAGAAACAAATGCCTTTTCTTCATTAGAAAAGTTTCTAAATGAAATTTTGTTCAGCAAGAATAGCTCATCTTAATTAATACACAAATTCAATATCTTTCAGTTGGCATCCCCCTTCAAGCTTTATGGTCAACAATCCACATTCTGGATTATACATAAAATCTTCTTCCTTTTTGTCGACAGTACAATACCTTGGTTTTGTGCTTGAATATGCTCCAAAGCGACCACAGCCCCGCACTTTGATGTTCACAATGCACCTTCCTTGATCCTTGGTTGAGCTCAAAGCTTCTACAGCTCCACCAGAGTTATACATGTCAAGTAATCCAATTGGAGCAACATGAACCGTTCCATCAAATACCTGTTGGGTTATAGCCGAAAGGCAACTTGTTAGATCAGACACGAGGATCACAGATGAGGAACAAGAAAAGCCAACTGAAAGAGTTTCCTAGAAATCTATTATTGCTGATAACGAACCTTGACAGGACAGATTGAGTATATTTCAAATGTTAGGACCCCCAATGACACTTCCACTTTTCCAGTCTTCCGTACCTTGGTAAGTGATCCTGCAATACATTTAGATTTAGAAGATTAGTCGGTCAGTCAGGAAATAGTAACGGGAAAGAATTTTGAAAACTACCTGAATTAAATGCATATACTGCACATTCTCCATGCCAGTTATCCCCAGCAACCTCATCAAGAAATTCCACATCATTAGGAATCACGTGACCCGAGATGGTTATAGGGATTGGTGTGTCAATTGAATTATGTTTTAGAGGCCACTTCCCTGCTCCTTGACAGTTAAAAACTCCAACAATACCGGATAACTTGTTCAGGTTCCATATCTTCATTAAGCTAACAAGAAGGCCATTGAGACGGTTGTAATAGACTTGCAATGAAATATACTTTCTAGAAGATTATTCAAGAGAGAATTTTCTACCTTTCTCCGTCCATTACAGGATCCTTGAATAAACAGTCACGAGTAGGACGGCCAGCATATCTAGCCCTTAGGATAGAACCATCAGGCAATACAAGCTTCTTGAGAATCTTGAAATCATGATGTCCTGGCTTGTCACTGCAGTTATATTACAAATTTATTAACTACATTTCAGTTTTCACTAATCAAGACAGGAGAAATTTCTACTTGTCAAGAAAAGCAGTGTAGTTCTTCTCACCTGACATATACTGCACAACCACCCACAGCCCGAGAGGCAGCATGGAAGCCTGCTGTATCATGTTTACTCTGAAGGGTTTGGGGGAGAAAAAAAGAAAAGAAAAGAAAAGCTATCAGATGGTTTTCACCAAGTTGTTATGAATATTAAACACAGCTTTAGGGTTTCTTTTTTTCTTCTAAGTTTGACCATTGTTGGCAGTAGCCAGAAACCAATGGCATTAACTGAACTACAGACATATGCAATGACTTCTGTATTCAATCTTTTCCACAGTCCAATTGATCTTCAATGTGGATAACAGCCCTTGTTAACAGATTGCTTGAAAAGCATACAAGGCATTATTGTACACAGGATTTGTATCTTGATCTAACAAAAACTAGAACAAAAAAGGCAACTTACGTGGAACATGTCCCAATCAGGCAGCACAATTTCCCCAAGTAGGAGACTGTTGAAAGACACAGAGGCAATGTGCAGAGTTTGAAGCGCTGGCTCTTGAGGCATAAAGTCCTCTGATGCTCTAGCAACTGCACTCTTCTTTGAACTGATATTCAACATTTTCAGTTAGAAGCTACTTTCCAAATTCATCACATATACCTAGGGCTTTAATGCAAAATTGAATACGCCAAACCTGAATATAGAGTCCGAGTTGTGACTCATGCAGCAAATCAGATTATTCTGTTTGAAATTCCTCTCAACAGACTCCTCGAGTGCTCTCTGATATAGGCCAGTCAAACGGACCCGACCACCATAGCCAGAACCTATGGTTTCAACAACATTCTGGACATCCACTTTGACCCCATCGATATCCATACTTGCAAGATAACTATGATAGTCACTGAAGAAGTCACTAATCTTCTGAGGATCAATTAACCCAATCCCATATCTTTCAATACTGTCCATGGCGACATCTCTAAGATTTCCAACATTACCAGGGGATTGAACAGGATATACAAGCTTAGGATTATATTTCTTCAGGGCTTCAGATGATGGCAAGAGCCCTCCCCAATATCCAACCAGAGCATGCCACATGTAAACGTATCTGTATCACCCGTAACCCAACTTAGGTACTATAGTCCTGTTCTGTTAATGTAAAAGACAAGAAATAAAGCTCAAGACCTACAGACAAACCTACTTTAACCCATATGTGTCTTTTATAAATTTGACAAACTCGGAGAGGGTGGTGTAGTCGTCTGAGCTCAGTTGTTTAAATTTGTTGTTCTCCTTAATGTCCCTCAATCTTGTCGCAAACCTATTAAATAACAAGCACAGAAGGTTGTTGTCACTCAGATAGAGCTACTAACAAGTACACCATACAGTTTCTGAAATCCTACTAAGAGGGATCACTTACTGTGTCCCTTCAGTGTGCTCTTCGCCATCTTTACGAAATTCATTGATAGTGTCCTGCCACCCATCATCAATAATCAAGAACCTTGGCACACAACCTCCCTTTGAGAAACTGTAGTTCAGAAGGCAGACCAAATTTCATCAAATGAGTTACATTAGTTAAGACCAAGGAGGATCAACTAATAAGATGAAGCGACAACCTGTTGAATAGTGCTGCAAATATGGTCTAATGTAGATAGTATTAATCAGTTGCCAGTGGCCTTTTGAAACAGACCAACAAATTTCTCCAGATATTGTGACTGAAATATGTTGCCTTAATACACCACCTATTCACTCAATGGAAATGATTAGGCCCAACTCTTTATACCTTTCAAGGCCCTCTCTGATTCCTTCTGGATTGACATCTTGGTAAAAGGCATCCCAAGTGCACCACCCAAACCAGTCTAAATGTGCAGGCATCTGACAGTAACAGACACCTCACAAATCAGAAGTGTGTTCGTTTCTGACGATGAACACTCAATAACACAGAAATTGAGAGGTATTTTCTTTACCTCCTTGTTCTCTATGTGACTGAATGTACCTTTGTGTTCTGCTAGTATCCTACATCAACAAATAACAGATACTTAAGGCTTGTTTTTGGAAGTAAATGTGATAATTACAATGTAATGAGCATTTTAGTTACAATATGTAGAGGTGGAAACGAGATGAAGGATATGGAAGAGTGCAATCGATTACACGAATCATTGTAATCATAATTGCTCAAGTTTTACCAATGTAATCATCATAACATGATAAGAAGTAATGATATCTGATACTCCAAAATAAGAAAAAGTCCTATGAGTAAGCATGAGCAAGTGTGTGACTATATGATGCTCATTATATCCAAGTAAAAACACCACACTACAGTTACTACTGCAATTCTTCCTAATCAGGTTTATGTCATAATCTTGATCTCTTCAAAGTTCAAACCACATACTTGATAGAATTCTTGATTAGCTCATAAGGGTTCTCCCCCGAATTTATAAAAACTGATTCTGAAACTCTTGTGGTCTGAACATCAGGATCGCCTACACCAATATGCAGAATCTCAAAAAGGATCAGAACAAAGCGGAATTGCTAAGAATCAAATCACATTGTGACTGTCAATATAGACAAACGAATAAGCCGCCAATCAATCCAACTGACCACTTTCTACACAGAATTCAAGCTCGTTCGATGCAGTCCCTTGCAAGCTTGCTCGGAACGGCCCCTCCAAGACAGGCAACACCAAAATGTAGAAGGAGCAATCAGAAGATTCTTGCTTAGCTTCCAAGAGCAGCATTTGTGTTTCCAGTGGTACTTCACTTGCTGATTTTCCAACTCTAGGTATCATCCACCATATCTTATATCTAAACAGTGATAGAAAATTGAATCCCCTGCAACAACAACCAATCATAATATCATCATAGTATCAATAACCGCCAGCTAATGCACAAATTACAAAATTTCCTTAACATTGCCCCAAAAAAAAAAAAAAAAAAATCCCGCTCAAGAAAAGTGACTGTTATTATTGGCCATCCTAAAATAGTAAGAATGATAATTATAATTTTCCCGATTAATAAAAGAAATTAGAAAATAGTTGGATGCTGTTTTGTCCCGTGCAATCGATCAAAAACGGATTCATATGAAAATTTTAACCCATTAACGGATAACCAATGGTTACAAATCCGTAAATATAAAGTTGAGAGTTCGATTGTTATCGTGTTTTTTCTTAAATCGGAGCAGGGAGGGAACTTACTGGAGGGTACCGAGGGAGAAGACGTGGCGGGAGCTGGGAGAGGGCGAGGTTGCACCGATGAAAGCGAAACCCGAACCAGAAGGGGTCGACGAAACGACAACGTTCGGAGGAACTCCGGTGAAGATGATCTTGCCGTTGACCAACAAATTACAACCATCTTGGATTATTGCCACCATTGTCAATGTCGATATTTCTCTGGTATGACAGTGACGAGTATATGCTAATGTAGCCTTTGATGATCAGCTGATCAAGCAATCAATACACAAAATGGCACAATAAATTGTCAACTTGAAGGAGGGAGAGAGAGAGAGAGAGTGGTTGAAACTTGAAAGAATTTGCAGGCCTTACCGCCAAGGAACGCAATTAAAGACGTCTAGTTATCAGCTAGGTAGTTAAGAATTAATCTAATTAAGAACCTCATTTTGAATCAGTTTTATTATAATTTTGATCTATTGTTTGCAAGCATATAAAACTTTTCCTGTTTGTTTAAAATTGTTGTTTAGAGTGGAGGACTATTATTTTGCTTTTAAATAGTATAACGAGTATTATTATTTTGACACTTGACATATTCACATGATGTGAAATTGTGAATGTGATAAAATGATCCAAATTCTTTAAGTCTTGGATTCGCCTTAAAGTACATGAACTTAACCAGATTAATTTGAACTAACTGAATAATTTGAACTAAAATGAATTAACCAACTTGAATTGAACTGAATGAATATTAAAATAATAGCAATTGAATTGAACTGAACTGAATGCGTAACTTGAACTAAATTGAACAACATAAAATTGGATTTAATAAGCTGAACTAAGCACACCCTTATTTGATAATGAGATTTTAATCCTTACCAACGATGTTATTTCTTATTCCAACTCCATACCACGAATAAAACCAAACACCATCTATAAAAATTGAGATGGAATATGGGAGATTGAGGATCTAGAGTGTTCCACCCAGCTGAGCTGTTGCTGACATGGATAGATTTTCCACCTTATTCGTTTGGGGTCAAAGCCCCTTATCAACCTCGAAGCATCTGTTGCACGTGCTGCAACTAACCTCGACCCGCCTTACAATAATAAACTCATTATCTTGATAAAAATAAGGAATCCTGCCAAAAAATTAAATTAAACTTTGTGGCAAAAAAAAAAAAAAAAAAAAAAAACTTATAAGGTAGTGTTGAAAAAAAAAAAAAAAAATTTAAAAAGTATCTAGTTGCCAATTACCTTATATATAAGGTAGCGTTCAACAAAAAAAAAATAGTATAATAATTAATTAAACTTATCATCAATCATCATGTTTTCTCAAATCTCAAGTACTCTTAAAAGTGTAGCATAGTATCTTACATCAAAACCATTACGATAAATATGTAAAAAAAAGTATAATAATTTACAAAGTAAAATACTATTTTTGGATTCATGTTAAATAGGTTTATATATAATTGTTCATGCTCAAATTGATGTCTTAAAAACTGTACAAAGTCAAAACAATTTTTTTTTTTTTTTTTTTTTAAAACGGAGAAAGTATCACATACGAGTATATGTCGAGCTTTATTGATGGGTTTGGATTATGGATGCTCGAGTTCGCAAGATGTAGCACCAACTCAAGTCATTGACGAAGCTACTCATAAACCTTTCGAAGCTGAGGATAAAAATATTGTGAGTGTTTTATCTACTTGCATTGCTTGCTTGCTGAGATATTTATGGGATTTATTTATGTATCTCTATTTGCAAAGTCATTAGTCTAAAATTCATACTCCATCCGTCCCTAATTAAAAGTGTCGCTTCGTAATCCGCAACTCACAACGGATGGAGTAGTAATTTTTCATCTATTGCTAACATGATCTTTGTTTTTTTTTTTTTTTTTTTTAGGGGAGTTTTAACATGCGAACACGTACGGTATAAATATAATCTGATAAATGGTACACCTTCCTGTAGAACATGCAAGTGTTGTGTTCTAACTTTGCATTGTTGGTCATGTCATGTGAGTACCCTCATTTGAACTTTTGTGCCTTTCGAACTATTGATACACTAGGGATCTGCCATTGCTTTTGATAGAGAAGTAAAGGCATACCTCATCATTTTATCAAACCACATACTTGATTAACTCGTAAGGGTTCACTCGGAATTTACCAAAACCGATTCTAATACTTGGGTGGTCTGAACATCAGGATTTTCTGAGCCAATCACTACAAGAAAGCAGATCAAAGAGGGCAACAAAAATCGCCATCTTTGATCAAAAAATCGCCCTCTTAGCCTAAGAGGGCCATTTTAAATTGCCCCTAACTTTGCCTTGGTAAGGCAAGATTTTGAAATTGCCCTATTAGATCAATAACAAATAGGGCACTTTTTTTTGCCCTCTTTGTTTTTCACTAACAAGGGCAAATAAAATTGCCCTCTTTGTTACCATACAAATAGGGCGAAATTTCAGAGGTTGCCCTCTTTGATAAGCAAGAAGGGCACAAAAAATTGCCTTCTTTGATTCTTTTACAACGAGGACGATTTTCAAATGTTGCCTCATTTGATGTTAAGGAAAAGGCAAAAGAAATCGCCCTATTTGATTTTTATTTATTTTTTTATTTTTTTTTTTTCCGCCAAAAGCCGAATAGTCGTTGTAGGATTTCATATGGCACATATACACTAGATATATCATAGTAATATTAGCAAAGTCTCACCAAATATATTGATCATAGTAGAGCAATATATATCTAACTTTTTAAATCCGACATGAAATGAAATTAGGTGAAACTCGTTTTCACATACCATATTCACTAGAATGACAAGATTGAGGTACAAACTTACTGTAAGTTGTAATCGGTATCTCGATGACATGACATCTATGAAGGCTTCAGGAGAAAGCAACGCTCGTTCGACACTTGAGACGACTGGTGTTAGGTAATTGTTGATGAAAATCATTGGAGCCCATCGTTACCAAGAACAAGGCTTTACTTAGAAGCTCCCTTGCTGCAGCCTCTCCTATACTAGAGATGATGTCTTGCCTTGTATTTGCAAAATTGTCTGAGTTGAGCATCCAAATTTAATCTCCCAACCTAGCATTAATGAAGCTTATATTATTTTCTAAGACTTCGATTATATTGGTACATATGCTATACTAATGGTAGTATACTCTGATGACATTGTTACAATTAAGGAAAAGAAGTGGAAATCGAAATAATTACAATACAGTAAAGAAAAGGATTTTTTTGTCAGAAACTACTTAAGTTTTCTGGTTTTTGTTGGAAATTACCTTATATATCTATTTTCTAAAACTATCTTATAGCCATTTTTTTTTTTGGTCAAATCCTACCAATTGATGAAAATGGGATAACTCTGTTAGTTTAGGCCATGTGAAAAGACGCAAATTGCCCTCAATTTTTTGAACTTTAGGTGTTTAAGTTCCCTCCTCTTTCCTTTCCTCCTTCATTCCCCCTTTATGCGACAATTACCTTCACCATGTAACTCTCTTTCTCTCTCCTTCAAAATCGTTAGTCACATGCAGCCCTAGCAAGAGACGAGTAAATTGAAGGAGTTTCGAGGAGCCCATTGTGTCAGATAATAGTTAGTTGTTTTAATTTTTTTTGGCCCGATTTCATTTCCAGAAATTAGGGTTTCTGTTGGTTAAAAATTGGGGGTTGAAATGAGCTGCTTTTAGAGAAAAGGCTACTTAAAAGAGAGCTAAGCATTATGAAGGTTGAAGCTGGGGAGAAAGAGAAGTTGAAATCTAACACTGAGAAGCTCAAAGTTAAATGCAATAAGCTAGCAATGGAGGTCAAGTTGTTAAAGATGAAGACCAAGAAGATCGCATCTTTTCACAGGGGCAATTATGTCTTTTCACAGGGCATAAAGTAACAGAGTTAACCCGTTTCCGTCAATTGGTAGGATTTGACAAAAAAAATTAGTTATAAGGTAGTTTTAGACAAATATAGGTTTATAAGTTAGTTTTCAACTAAAACCAGAAAATTTAAGTTAGTTTTTGACAAAAAAATCCTAAAAAAAAAAATAATCTTACAAAGATACTTCCAGTTTGGTTAAGAATCCCTCCACCACCAGAAGCATAATCTTACAAAGATACTTCCAGTTTGGTTAAGAAAATATAATCTTACAAAGATACCATTTTTAGTCAATTTAATGCATTTAGCCTTTTATTTTTGTTTTTTGTTTTTTTCTCTTCTTTCCTTTAACTGCCAATAGAACCAAAATTGATGTAGGAGTTATATTTTCAGTCAAATCTAACTCCTCACACTCTCATAAGTCATAACACATCCACCCACACAACTCTCCTTCCCCACACTTTCACACACTCTCTCTCCACATTCACCAGTGGAGCCACCGACCGATCCACGCTCTACCCATCTCCACCACAACCCCGTCGGAAGTGTGCACCTGGCCATTGATCGAGTGGTTGTGGCCGCGAGCCAAGATGGTGAACCCTCGGCAAAGCGCCGCTGTGGAGTTGGCGAGATCGGCGAATTCGGTGGCGGAGGAAGGGCGGAAGACGGGGGGAGAGGAGGAAGTTGTGACTTGTGAGGCTGCCAAAATCGAGGAAGGCCGAGGAGATGGCTGAGGGGACGGTGCTTAGGCGGAGGTGGAAGAGATCGGTGAGGATTATCAATTGGTGTACTGTGATTGTTGCGAGTAACAGATTTGGTGCCGCCATTGATGAGTTTTTGTGATTGATAGGGTATTGGGGTTTTGTGATTGTTGCACTTTAACAATTCAGTAATGCCGACATGCAGAGATTTTGACTTCGTTATTTTTCTCTCTTAAATCTCTTTTAGTTGCTTTAAAGAGAGGGAAAAAGAAAGAAAGTCACCATAAATCATTAAATTGACTGAAAATGGGTGGAAATGAGATAAATTTAAATTGACTGATTTTGGTTGACTTTCGTTGATTCGTTAGATTGCTGATTTTTGTTGATTATAAGATTATATAATCATACTCTTGGAGTATAAAATTCTGCGAAGTGCTGATCCATTGCATTATTATTCCATTGTTAAGACACTAATCACTCACATTTCTTAGTTACCCCTTAAAAATTATACCGTTAGTTCATTGTTTCTGATTTTTGTTGATTTTCGTTGATTCGTCAGATTCGGCAGAGAGCGACTTTGTTGATTTTTGCTGAATTTTGTTGATTTTTGCTGATTTTTGTTGATTGTTACTGATTTTACTGATTTTTGTTGATTATAAGATTATATAATCAGAATCTTGGAGTATAAAATTCTGCAAAGCGCTGGTCCATTGCTTTATTAAACCATTGTTAAGACACTAATCACTCACATTGGCAATGGAAATCATAGAGAGAGCATCCCTAAGCTTGTGCAACAATGCTTCTTCTTCCACAGCGACAGCGACAGCGATTCTGATTCTCCTGATACTAGCAATACTAATATTATGGAGAGCAATGGCGATGGTGTGGTTGAGGCCGAAGGATATCGAAAGGCGGTTGAGAGAGCAAGGTTTGAAGGGCAATCCTTACAAGCCATTCCTTGGAGATGCATTGCAGCTCTTCAAGCTAAAACAAGATGCCTGTTCAAAGCCCATCAGTCTCTCTGATGACACCTTGCCTCGTGTTCTTCCCTTTCCTCTCCATATCCTTAACAAACATGGTATGTATGTGTAGTGTCATATTTGATTGTCTTTTTATTTTTGTTACCAATTTTGGGAAATCCTGTTCAATCATTTTGGATTATTGTAATAGAACCACCTAAACAATTTGTTTGTTATTGTATTTTATTTTATTTATGCATCGGTGAGCCAAGCAAGTTTATTTGATCCCAATTTCAAAAACAGATTCGATGTCCATATTTTCTATAATCGTACATGATTTTCAGATCTATAACCGGATTGGACTTTGAAGTTTAAACTAGTTAGTCTGCGCATATTTGTGGTGTTTGGTCCACGTGACATGTCAGGGTAATAGGATGGACTCGAATAATCTCGGAGTATGATATATAGATGCAACTAGGTTTATATCCGTCCGCTGTATGGTTTGTAATTAAATTACTAAATTCTAAGTCATTGTTACTCTGATTAAATATATTTTTTTAACTTTTAAATTAAATATTCAAATTTAAGCACATTTAATGGGCCTATGATTGGGTTTGGTGGACTCGAACAAAACGCTGTCAACCTATTGACATCCCTATTATAAATAGGTCTCATTTTAAAGTATTATTTCGCACTTTTTCTAATGGCGTTAAAATATTTAATTTTTGATAAGTTGATCAAAAGTTATAATTAATTTTAAAATAACAATTGTATTTTTCTGGCACGTTTTTGACTAACTCTATTTGTCAAATAAAGAAATGTTCATTAGATTTTTGTTAACTTATTAGATTATCATTTTCTTGGAATGTAATAATACATGACATATTTTAATTTTTTTAATTCAACTAATTTTTAAACGCTGGCCTATGTGGCGCGTCCTGCGCTGTCAGAAAATGCCTTTATTATAATTTGTTTCTGCCTTTTTGGTTCCCTGACTTTTTGAAATTTTTTCCTATCCAGTTTCTTTGAAAAAAATCAAAGATATATAGCTTATATGTATGATGAATTTAGATACCAGATGGAAATGTCAGTTAATGTTGTAGATGATTTCCAGTCACATTGTTAACACAAGTAATGACTTGTAAGATCAAGTCATGTGTTCTAACCTCTAGGAAGCATCTACATAATCTAATTCCTACAATTCATTGGGGAGGTAATCCATATTCATGCCGGTAATGTTTTAACCTATGGCCTAAACAGGTCATAGGGACCTCTTCAATCAAGGAAAAAAAAAAAAAAAAAAAAAAGAAGAAAAGCTGTAATGAAACCTCACCAAAATTGAAACCAAACTTGTAGTAGTGAAAAATATTAATGACGCACTGGTTTACCCATCCGAGTGGACTTGTAAGTTAATTCAATTTTTGTAACTCATAATTATTGCTTGGTCATTGTTGTTTATGGGAAAGTGTAGGTAACAACTCGTTTGGATGGGTAGCCACTACACCATGGCTGATCGTTACGGACCCGGACAAGATAAAGGAGATACTAACAAGGTATCAAGACTTTCAGAAGCCAGACCATCCATTCACCAAGTTCCTTATGGTAGGCCTCTTTGGCTTAGAAGGCGAGAAATGGGTCAAACATCGGAGAATCATTAACCCTGCTTTCCATCTCGAGAAATTGAAGGTAACGACGTCTCATTTATAAATTGCTCTATCTTTCAACACATACATGTACATTTTGTTTGATGCTCAAGTAATGCCATATAGATATTGTGGTGTTGTGGTATATGAATAACCCTTTTCTTATTTTATTTTGACAGATTGAAATAGAAAAAAAAAAAAAAATGCACATTTTGTTTGATTCAAATTCAATATTTTCAATTTTTCTGATGCAGATTATGTCGTCAGCAATGTATCTGAGCTGTAGGAAGATGATAGACTTGTGGGAGGAAATGGTGTCGAACGAGGGGTGTACTGAGCTGGATGTATTGCCTTTTATCGAAAATTTAACTGGTGACGTAATTTCGAGGGCAGCATTTGGCAGTAGTTATGAAGAGGGAAGAAAATTTTTTGAGCTGCTAAAGGAGAATCTTAGTTTATTAATAGAGAATTTTAAATCAAGTTATATACCAGGATTGAGGTAAGACTATCACATCATAACCAGAGTAAATATACTCCTATTTGTTAATATTGACTTATTAATTACACCTAATTAACTAGACTAATAATGTCTAAATAATGCTGCATCAAATATAGGAGTAATTCTAGTTAGAGAGGCAGATGTTGATTCCCCGTTTTCGTATTCCTTACGTTTTCAGTTTTTTGCCAACCAAGAAAAACTTAAGACTGAAGATTGTCAGCAAAGAAACTGAAGCTCTTCTAATGGGACTTGTTGAAAAAAGAAAAAGGGAACTCGAAACTAGCGGAATTAACAAGGATGATTTGTTGGGTATACTACTGGAACACAACTTGGGAGATATTCAACACGGAGATGAGACCAAAGGAAGAGCTCTGACGACTGAAGAGGTTGTTCAAGAGTGTAAGCTCTTCTACCTAGCCGGAGAAACAACAACTACCTCTTTACTTGTTTGGTCGTTGATCTTACTTAGCAAGCATCAGGTTTGGCAAGAGCGCGCAAGAACTGAGATCTTGCAGGTGTTTGGCAAGGATAATCAGACACCGACCTTTGATGGTCTGAACCAGCTAAAAATCGTAAGTTTTTAATGCATCCACTCTTAATATTCTATACCTGAGCTATTGAAGTTTCATATTACTATGCAGTTAATAAGTCTGAAGGAGAAATTTTCATGTTACAGTTGAATATGATCATAAATGAGGTTCTTAGGTTATACACTCCAGCATATATGCTCCTACGAAAAGTGTTCAAGGACACAAATTTGAAGGAATTGATGATACCAGCTGGAACTGAACTTGTAATCCCGCTATCAATTCTTCATCAAGATGTTGACATATGGGGAAACGATGCAAAAGACTTTGATCCGGAGAGATTCTCAGAAGGTGTTTCCAGAGCAATGAAGGGTCATGGGGTGTTTATGCCGTTCAGCTCTGGGCCACGAGTTTGCGTGGGGCAAAACTTTGCGTTGTTGGAAGCAAAAATGGCATTGACATTGATTCTAAAGCGCTTCTCTTTGCATCTTTCTCCAACTTATGTCCATGCACCTCAAGCTGAATTTAGTATCCAGCCCCAGCATGGTGCTAACTTGATGTTATGTAAAATTTGAGCTTGTGGAAACTATGGTTGCTGTATTGATGTTGCCAATCATAATTTTTGTTGCTTCAAAGGATGGTGTAGTAATTAGTATCACTTTATAATACACAACTCTAATCACAACATGTCAGCTAATCGTCTGGAATTTATTAGTGTTGTATTTAGCCCCATATCGAATAAAGTACAACACCATATGCTGCACCTTTTTACTAGAGAAGTGATCTCATCTCACATGGTCACCTTCGAGAATCAGCTTACTGAAACTAATTTCGAAACTCATTCGAAGATGGTAAGGCAGCAACAATGTACCGATGCACATCTTCTTGGGTCACAACTAGTTGATAAGGTAGATAATAAGTTAGACTGTAGCTAAAGAAACAGTTACAAGTTATACTTTTCAAAATTAGCTATCAAACCAGTATTGAGAGCAGAAATTAGAAATTACTTAGATAAACTGTTTGGTACCTGAGAATAGGAAAATTAGTCAATTGCTGAAAGATAGCTGAAAATTGCCGGACATAGCCAAGTCTAACAATATCTATGTTATGGTTGGGTAAGGTTGCACTTGCATACAAAGCTACTTATAGGCAAAACTTCATGAGATGCACTAGAGTAACAGTATGACAAAACTTCATGAGATCTCTCATCTCATGTATGGTGATCTAGTTTAAAGCATTAAGCTGTCATATTGTATCTCAGTGTTCGAGAATTCGACAAAGATATCTCTGCTGGAGCAAAGTGTTTAGAGTAAAATAACTAGTAACTATGAGACAGAACATAACAATTTTTCACATCCATCAGAAGCATCCATATTTGACTGTCAAACAGCACAGAGAAGTGGGAGATTATTATTTTCCTTATCAACATACTTATTAAAAATTGTAAAGGAAGATTTCAATGAAGGATTATCTAGTTAATTATCTTCAATAATTGCTGACACCACACCAGTATTCAACTGATAATGTCCCTATTGAATCGAGTAAAATCCCATCAACACCATATGCATTCACCAATAGAAGCAAGCACGCATCTTACTTACCGTTACCAATTTAATGAAATAGTAGATGAAAACGGAATCACTCACATGGAGTAGCATGATCTTCTCCTTGCAGGTAGTTGTCAAATTTTAAGTCATTGAATGCATATGGTCCTTGATCATTACATATAGTGCCTTACAACTCCTAGAAGGATCGGAGTAGATAGTACTTATCCACCTATGACCTATCATTCTAGTTCTAGAGTTCGAAGAATCTATGGCAAGAGAAGGAAAAACTAGCCAATCAAAAACTTTTGACATAGAATCAGACTTCGTTAGAGATGATCAAATCCCAAGAGATGGTCCAGTTTCAGCTCACGCTATTGGCCATGGTTAGTTTTTGCATCATCACTCGGACTAGGTTTGAGAGTGTCAATGATATTTCAATCACTATATTTCAATTTGCATTACTTCTCTATCAGTTGATATTATTTCACTTTGGCCTTTGCATCCTGATAACTGATATCAAAAGCCTATGAAATAACAGCAAATTCTAATAAATGGCTTTAATTACATTTTTTCACTTACTAGTTACTAAACTTTTGTTATTGGAAACATGCAGATTCATGGAAGCAAGTTGGTTTGATGCTGGCAACAAGCTTCAATTGTGGATGGATATTAAGCTTTTCAAATCTTATGTTGGTGCCTTTGGGTTGGGCATGGGGTATCTCTAGCTTATTTGTTGTTGGGCTCTTCACTGCCTATGCAAACTGGCTATTGGCAAGTTTCCACTTCATTGAAGGCCAGAGATTCATAAGATATAGAGACATCATGGGATTTCTATTTGGTTAGTATCCTAGTCAAAACTACAGCTTATTCTGTACTTTGAAGGAAATCACAGGAGAAGACATCAAATTTAGTCACAAGAAATGGAAATTCCATCCTGTTTTTTTCCATGTTTTGCAGGGAGGGTGATGTACTATATCACATGGATTCTCCAGTTTTTTATCTGTCTTCTAGGGAATATGGGTTTCATCGTTCTTGGAGGCAGAGCACTGAAGGTATCACTTAAAGTTAAAACTCATTGTAGATTAGTGAAAGATTAATGAACAAGCACTAATTTTGCATATCCTAATTCCTTCGATTGTATGAAACTTGATCAATTGCTCCAGTAAAAGCTGAACTGCATATGTTAGTACAATGTTATTTTTATGCATATATAGGACAGATTTATCCTAGACTTGTAAAACTCGGGATTCTTTTTCACTCTGCAGGAGATAAATTTGGTGTTGAGTGACTCTACCTTGAGGCTTCAGTACTTCATCATCATCACAGGAGTTGCGTACTTCATATTTGCTTTTGCCGTCCCCAACATTTCTGCCATGAGATTGTGGCTAGGGGCGTCTGTTATTCTCACCTTCAGCTATGTTGGTATCCTCCTAGTGGCATTAGCTAATGATGGTAGGTACATACTGCTAACATTCTGGTGCTGAAAGCATAAATTTCTCCCGCATCAACAGATAAACACATGTCAAAGGTTCTATCTACGATGAAGGAGATTATATCTAGTATCATAATTCTATATGATTGTTCCTGCTACTGCTGATGCTACTACTGGAGCTTTTCTACTCTATCCCCAAATTCAAAATTTGGAATAGATATATGATTGAATGAACCAAGTAGTTTAGGTGCTCAACCTAAAAATTTATATACTGATCCCGCAGACGAATAAAATTAAGAAAAAGATTTACTCATTTCAGAGTTAACTGCAGTCGAATTTATTAAATTACTTGTGTTATCGTGTCTGCAGGAAAATCTAGCAGACAGCGAGACTATGAAGTTAGAGGAAGCACAGTGGATCAGATGTGGAGTGGCTTTGGGGCAGTATCTTCCATCATTGTATGCAACACTTCAGGCATGCTACTGGAAATACAGGTTATATAAACTTCTACTTAAGATCTTTAGGACAATAATACAAGTATATGAATTAGGAAGTTCAAAACAAAAGTAGCCGATCTGGTGACCAACCATATATACATGTTTTCGTATGTGCAGTCAACTCTGCGGGAGCCAGCTGTGAGGAACATGAGAAGAGCCTTGTGTGTACAATATACTGCAGGCTTACTTATTTATTATGGTGTTAGTGTACTTGGCTACTATACTTATGGTTCCGAAGTGTCAGATTACCTTCCGAAGGAGCTGAGCGGGCCAAAATGGGCAAAGATCATGATTAGCTCAGCAGTTTTCCTGCAAAACATAATCTCCCAACATGCAAGTATCAATTCACTTCTGCAGTTCTGCTTACCCATGCCAAGAGTATCAATTTAATTCATTCATTGAAAGTACATCATATAATTTGAACCCCTATAGCACTTCAGAACTAGAACTAAAAAAAATAAAACATCAACTGTTGTCGTATCATTGAAGAATTCATCAATTGAACTTAATAACTCTTTTTCTTTTGTCTAAGTCTTACCTGAGACATTTCATATATATGATCTCAGATGTTTATCCAACCAGTGCACGAAGCCTTGGACACCAAGTTCCTTAAACTTAACGAGGGAATTAACTCAAAAGAAAATCTAAAACGACGATTCATCCTACGAGCACTCCTTTTTACGGGAAATACAGTTGTGACAGCAGCCATACCTTTTATGGGAGACTTCATCAACCTATTGGGATCATTCACACTCATTTTATTAACCTTTATTTTCCCAAGCATGATCTTCATCAAGGTAATTTTGATTTATGCTAAAAAATAATTGAATAGATAGATTGGCTTTGAATGTTAATGCTTACTCATTGCACAGGTTAAGGGGAACAGAGCTAGAGCTGAGCAAAAAGCATGGCATTGGACTATCATTTTTGTTTTTTCCCTCGTCGCTGTGGCAACTACAATCTCTGCTGTCAGATTAGTATTTAGAAATGTTAGTGACTACCATCTATTTGCTAATAATTGAAAGATGTACAAGCAGCATCATGTTTAAAACAAGATCAAAGAAAGTCAGCTTCTAAAGCCAATTCCATAATAGAACAGTGAGATAATTCTTCTTGCATTACCGAGGAATCTTTGAGCTATTTGGGAATTCCATATGCACCATTTTCTAAAGAACAAACAGTTCCAAGCATACAAAGTTGGTGTCGACTTCATTTATTCGATCACTTAGTTATATTTCCTGTTCGACCCCCGACACTGAGTCCCTTTCTAGCAGTTCATGTGAGCCTTTCTCTTTCCGATCCAGGTACCACCGGAGCATATTCTAGGCATATACTATGGGGGGATTTTTTCCATGACCACCGCTAAGTGGTGGCCATGGAAATATTATTAGTTTGGTCAGAATCAAACTGTGTTTGGCTGCAAACCAAAGTCAAAAAATTATACTCATCACTTTGGTTGGACCCAAAGTATTTTTAACTTCGACCAAACTTATAATTGATCCGCGATTAAATAAAAGCATAAGATTAATCCAAGTTAAATGTAGATTAAAAGTTTTAATGGCCACCGTTTATTGGTGGCCGTTGTGAAATAAACTTTATGTAAATATATCTTATGTTTTGCATTATACCAATTGTGGCCGGAGGTTGAAAGCTTATTGGAGGGAGTTAGTGAGAATAAAGGATTTGCCTTCTCCTTGCATTACATCAAAAACCGTTCTAACATTTTATGTATAGATAGATATGGGTGATATGGCGTGATCTTAGGACATATAGTTTTTGGAATATTTGTGTAATCGCCAAATTACCAGATGGGTATTTTTTATAACCACCCTTCGCCACTTGGGTATTTAAAAAAACTCCGTTGCCAAATGAATATTTTTAATGGACCAAAAGCGCATATGAGCCCAAAAATTCGCCGCCGGTGCCCAAAAGTT
>BSSO01000768.1:0-28936 GCA_030267885.1 Mesembryanthemum crystallinum
GAAAACACTTTATAAAATCAAAACGTAAAGGTTTTTTTGAAATAGAAAAAGTAAAAACTTTATTGTGGGTGCCTTGTGATTTGCCAATCGAGTTCCATGCATATTGGCACAACTAATTCAAAGTCCAGTACCTTCATGTTATGTACTACTCCATCCGTTCCACTAAAAACTTTACATGAAAAATTTGCACTTAAATTAAGGAATTTTTGTTTGGTGTTATACTTCCCCTTTTGCCCTTTGATTAGTGTTTAATTTATACTCCCTCTGTCCCGAAATTAGTTTTCAGAAATGGAGAGGGTGCAAGATTTTAGGTGAATATTTTTAGACAAATTTGCCTTTGCACTAATAGAGGGAATAAAAAATAGAAGGAAAAATTTATGTGAGAGATTAAAGTAATAGAGAGATATTATTATGAGAGAATAAAATAATAGAAAGAGAGAGAGTGTGATTGGAGAGAGAAAGTGATCGGAGAGAGAATATATATTTTTTTATTGTAGTTGTGAATTAGTGGAGGGGTATTATAGAAAGTTATGTGATTTCGCCGAATTACCAGATGGGTATTTTTTATGACCACCCTTCGTCACTTGGGTATTTTAAAAAACTTCAGTGCCAAATGAGTATTTTTAATAGACCAAAAGCATATATAGGCCCAAAAATAATTTAAAAAAATCATTTATCATGTTTTTTGGTACTGAAATACATTTTCTTTATGTTTCTTATTAGATTAATTTACCTTAAATCACTATATTCTCCCAAAAAAGCTCATTAACTCCCTTTTTTCACCCTCTCCTCCTCAAGAAAATTGGGAGTAAAAGGGTTTTTTGAAGGATTAAAATGATTTTAGATAAAGAAACATAATAAGGAAATGCATTTCAATATAAAAAAATTGGAAAAATGAAATTTTGGTCACCGGGTGTGAATTTTTAGGCTCATATGCGCTTTTGGTTCATTAAAAATACCCATTTGACATCGGCGATTTTTTATATACCCAAGTGGCAAATGGTGGTTATAAAAAATACCCATCTGGTAATTCGGCGTATGTGATTTTATGGGTTTTGAAAGCTAATTTTGGGACAAAAAATATGGTGTTTTTGAAAGCTAATTACGGGGCGGAGGAAGTAATGTTTAGAAAGAATGAGAGAGAAGTAGTGGGTTTTGATAGACTATTCACCCAATATTCCTTTCTATATTTGACCATGTAAATATTTTATTGGAACGGATGGAGTAATTAGTAAGATTTTTTGGTTTTAACTAGGGTATCCACCGCCGACAGCAGTGACTAATCCCTACACCTCGAGAGCTTCATTTAAGGGTAAAGGACTGACCAATGAAGCTCGATTATCTATCTTCCTTTCTAGGTTGAAAAATTGTAGCCGTTGAAGCTCGATTAACTAAAACTCCCTCCATTTTGAAGCTCGATTAGTTTAATATTTCAAAAACCGAAGGAGATAAATTTGAAATTTGAGTGAGAAAAGCTTCAAAATTTAGGAGAGTTATGTTTTTATTTATAATAACGGTCAACTTCATGAAGTTAGGTCATGGTACTAAAGTGAAACATTTTTTTTAATTGTCAGGCCACCAAAATAGAATTAGTCAAATGATGGGGTACCAAACTACCAATTTATTATGACACCAAATGTAAGGATATCAGTAACTAATCCCTTTGTCTCGGGAGCTCTATTTAAGGGTAAAGAGTTGGCCAACGACCTCTTTAAGTTGAACAAGTAGATTTTTAGGTAACAAAATTAATAACTCCATCAATTGCATTGCATGATCAAGATATGTGATAAAATATTAAAAAGTCAAAGATTGTATGCTTGAAAAGTTTTTAGATTGTTGATTTGTTGTGTGTTGTCTATTCATAGAAGCATGAAAGTCAATTACATGAAATCAGAAGAAGATCAGATTATGCTAAATCTCATCAATCTCTTCAATCAAGAATTTGTATTTCATGAGATGTGTAGTATATGCAAAATCTGGTAAATTTAGATCTCGATTTTACAAATCATTACAACATATTTTGATCACGTAACAAAAGGAAATGTTCAACACAACCATTCTTGTCCTACATCTCTGGTAAATCTTTGAGAATTAGTGTAATAATCTCGTCGTTTGATCCATTTATTTTGAATAATCCATTAAAAATCATACTCTACTATATAAACAGGACATCCAATTGGCAATGAATCCACCACTCTTTTAAGTTTCAATCAATATAAATTTGATAATTTCCCTTAATTTCGTGGCTTCAATCTCCACTGATTGAAACAAGATGAACACTCTTACTGTATCAACCAGCAGCAAAAGGTAACAAATCGCTGTCTTAATTTGCTTCCTAATTATATCCGTAATTAATTCTAATAATCATACTTAAAAACTGCTACTTTAGAGCAGGATTAGCAATTTTAGCGATCTTTTTAACTTTAGCTACAACTTTTTCACAACATCCACGGTTAATATTAGGTTATGTTTGACAAAACTAGCTGTATTTGTTAAGCTATAACTGTTACTGCAAATCTTGTTTGTTAGTTGAGAGAAAAAAGAACAAGTTGCAAGTTTCAAGCTGTAACTTTTAATCAAAATCTAACTGTTAAGTGAAAATTAGTATGGGAGCTTTCAAAAATCAGCTGTAGTTGCCAATTGAAAGCTAGCTATTACTTGAAATCTTGTTTGGTAATTGAGAGGAAAAGGAATGAACAAGCTTTCAAGCTGTAACTTTTGCACAAAAGCTGCCAAAAGCTAGCTGTTGATGCCGAACATGGCCTTAGTGTTGAAACTACTCATACAAGGTTTTAACTTTCATCTCACAAAACAATTAGCTGTGCCAAACATAGACTAATTTGTTTGTTATTAATCAATTTGTTTGTTATGAATCTTGGAATAATGAGGATGATTACTCAATCATGTGCCTAACCTCCATTAGCATATTGAAATGCTTTCAGATTGGAAGGCAAAGTTGCAGTTATCACAGGAGGAGCAAGCGGAATTGGTGCAAGTGCAGCAAAACTCTTTTGGGAAAATGGAGCCAAAGTGGTAATTGCTGATATCCAAGACGATCTCGGTCTAGAATTCATCAACAAGCTTAACAACCACAATATTTGTTACATCAATTGCGACATCTCTAAGGAAGAAGACGTTCGCAACCTTGTAGATGTGACCATTTCCAAGTATGGTAAACTCGACATCATGTACAACAATGCGGGTATGAGAGATAGATCCGGAGGGTCCATCTTAGGCTTGACAAGAGAGGACATAGACCGTGTCCTTGGGGTCAATCTATACGGGTCATTCTTTGGGGCCAAGCACGCTGCCCGTGTCATGGTGCCCCAAAAACAGGGTTGCATATTGTTCACGGCTAGTGCTTGCACGTCCATAGCGGGCATTGCGACACACCCTTATATGATGTCAAAGTACGGCGTTTTGGGGCTAGCAAAGAACTTAAGCGCCGAGCTTAGGCAACATGGCATAAGGGTGAATTGCATCTCCCCTGCGGGAGTGTTCACTGGCATGGCGCCGAGGCTTAGTGGTGCAAGTGGAGTTTTGATGGCTGAGGATGTTGCTCGAGCCGCCCTGTATTTGGCCAGTGATGATGGGAACTTTGTCAATGGGCATAATCTTGTACTAGATGGTGGATCTAGTGTGGTGAACCCTTCAATGACAAGGGCTTTCAGCTCAAATTGAATTGACAAAGAACAAGCTCTTAGAGATATTCACTTTGTTACGGAGACATACAACTCAACTTCTTCGCTCTATCCCAAAACAACAACAATATATGTGTGTTTAATCATGAATATATCAAAATAGCTACACAATGTATGGAATTATGATTCGGGTAGCAACTATTGTAAAGAACTTGTAACAAATGAAAATAAACAAGAAATATAGTAATAAACTTATGGTTTGAGCTTAAGTCATGGTGTAAGGATACTTAGACTATGTTAAGTACGTTCAGTAAACTAGTGTGCAACTTATTGTTTACCCATGAGGTATTTGGCCCACTGATAAACAAGCTATAACTTATATACCAGGTCATAAGCAGCTTTAGCCATGCCCGTAAGGATCTCGGTACTGCAAAGAACCACAATAACTTCAATTTTCACTGTTGTATGTTGAATTTGGCTTGTGAATAAACAATCTCGGTTAGTTATAAATTTGATAATAGCACAACCATAAGTGTTAAAAGAAAATATTGACTATAATTTGCCTTTTATTTTTATTTTATTGGATTTCAAGAAAGACAATCGAGTTTTTAACAAAATCCTAACCAACTTTCAATACAATCATTCTTTTGCACTGACTATCACTAAATAATGGTGGTCATTGAATCATTATCAGTTTGGTGAATCAAAACTCTATATGACTACTACCAAAGTTAAAAGAATCATGTTTATCGCCGATAAGATTTTAGCCTAGTTGCCGGTTGAGGTCTTGGGTACATTAGGTTTTAGTTTGGTTATCCCTCCCCGATTGTTGATAAATTTCTGGTACTAGCCTATGCCTCCATAGACACCCCCTTCCAAAAAAATAAAGGGGCATATTTATCAATTTGGTTGAACCAAAGTAACTTTGACTTCAACCAAACCTAATTTGCTGATAATGATCATAAGATGAAATTGAGTTACAAGTGTCATATTCATCAAATGGTCTTACCAAACAACTTCTCATTCGTCTACTTTGACCATGGAGAGTTTCGGTTGCTGGGTCTTTCTCCTTTCATTGTGCCTATTTCCTCATGGAACCATACTCAACTGGGTTACCGGGGCCGAGTCAGAATGGGACCCGAGTCAACTCGGTCGAGAACTCCTGGAAACGGCTAGAAATCCCGAGTTCTTTGATTGGCTAAAGAGGGTTAGGAGGAGAATCCATGAGTACCCGGAGCTAGCATTTGAGGAGTATCGAACGAGTCAACTCATTCGATCGGAGCTCGACTCGCTCGGAATCGAGTACACTTGGCCCGTTGCCGAGACTGGCGTTGTCGGGTCTATCGGGTCCGGGTCTGAACCTTCCTTTGCTCTTCGGGCTGATATGGATGCCCTCCCCATTCAGGTCCGCTTTTATGAATTACATAATTTCGCTGTTTTCATCTTTTTTGTTTTGTTTTGTTCAAAATTCAATGAAAAAAATCCTGCTTTATGAGCTTATAACAAATTATTGATTGGGTCTCTCAAATAAATTGGTTTTCTTTGATGGGTTTACTAGGAGAAATTGATTGCTGCAATAGGTTGCTTTGGTCCTTATAGGCTTCTTTCTGATTTTCATGATGGAAATTACTCAAATTAGGGATTGAATTGAATTGAATGGGCACTAAATGAATACTAATATGTGGGAGAAATAGTAAGTTGCACAATAGAGCTGAACTGAATGTATATCGGGTAAGTGGAAATGAACACACCCCTACTTTATAAGTTTGCCAGTTTGTTGGTCATGGGAATTGATGTCAAGGAGTGGTGGTTCAGGTGACCCTAAGATTTTTCTGCATATGTCATTGGGAAATTTTAGGACAGGGCATAGATTTGCTTGGCTATAGCCTATAGGGACAGTGTTGACCTCATTTGGGGTTCAATATGAATTTAGAGCGAAAGTTTTCGGGGTTAGCAAAGGTGGGTACTGGTACTTGTTCAATACTCATTCTGCTCACAAGGGTTGTTTTGCAAATTGAGGAAACACAGTCATTTTCTTTCAGCATGTGATTGTCATCTGTTTGAAGCATTAGTGTTCTGTTTAACCGGATTATTTCATACTTCATCTTATTTTGTTTAGTAGTTCTATGCCTTTTCGATCCAGCATTATGAATCTAATATCGGTGTGGAGTTGTTGCTGTGAGCCTGTGAGTGACTCATTTATGCTGGCCTCTCTAGTTGAACATGGGAACTGAGAGGAGATGAACCATTCACCATGCAATTGTCGATGTTTCTTGTTATGTGAAAAATGTTCAGCAATGATGATATGTGTGACCTTTTCTAACAAAAAGCAGAAGAATTGTAGCTTGTTACCTAGATTTTGGTTTTCTTGGCAGCTTGTTTGCATCACAGAAGTGTGTATGCCTGTCTCATAGAGTGTCAGTGTAAATGAAACAAAAATCTATCATAATGAGGCTTGAACTATCTAGGCCTCTAGCATGTTTTCTGTGGTTTTGACCTTATCTTTTCAACTCTATTGACCTGTACATTAATGCTTTAGGAATTGGTAGAGTGGGAAAGCAAGAGCAAGAATATTGGTAAAATGCATGCATGTGGCCATGATGTGCATACCACAATGCTTCTAGGGGCTGCAAAATTACTCCAACAAAGGAGGCAAGACTTGAAGGTATGTAAACTTGAAGACTTGAATCATATGGAGAAGCTACTTTCTCACAATCAGTTTAATATAAGTGGTATTTACTGTTTGGAAGTGTAATTATAGGGGACTGTTAAGCTAATTTTCCAACCAGCAGAAGAGGGTCGTGCTGGTGCATTCTCTATGATACAAGAAGGTGTTCTTGACAATGTCCAAGCTATTTTTGGGTTACATGTTTCACCTTATGTGCCTACAGGGACTATTGAATCTAGGCCTGGACCTATTCTTGCTGGTTCTGGCAGATTTCTTGCTGAAGTTCAAGGGAATGGTGAAACTAAAGATCCTATTCTTGCTGTCTCTGCCACTATATTGGCACTCCAACAACTTGTATCTCGAGAGACGGATCCTCTTGAAAGCAGAGTAAGTTCCTCACTTCCTGTTTTTCATACATAATTTTGAAAGCCACATTGCTTGCATGGTCAAATTTAGATATCCTTCAGTTATTTGATTCCTATTTGTCGGGAAGTTGAATTTAATTCTGCTTGAAGAAGAATTTCGAATAGAGAAAAATTCAGAGTTACGACAATGGAGACCATAGCTAGAAAGCAGCAATAAAGAACAATCCAGGAAAAAGAAAGGAAGATACTATATGGGTTTCCTTACCTTGTTTTTAAATGTTGATGAGGTGTTCTACATCCATGGACGCAGGCCAGGCCAGATTGAAGGATGAAGGGTCAGATCATCCAAATTGTCAATCCCCATTTTCGTATGATATGTGTGTGCTTAGTTAATTGTAGTTGTCTTTGAAGCACTTGAAGTCAGGACTTGACTGTTCATTTGATGTAGGTAGTCACAGTGACCTTTGTACAGGGCAGCCAAGAAGGTGATGTGATTGCAGAAACTGTTAAATTTGGAGGCACTTTTAGGAGCATGACTTCAGAGGGTATGTTCTATCTTCAAAGAAGAATCAAAGAGGTAAATTGCGATATACCCAGAACCCACATCTACAGGCCCAACCCTTGGATACTGGAATATATGTGTAGCTTGTCTAATTTGTCGTAGTTACTTACAAGGAATAATGCTTGTCAGTCTTCCGGAGTGATTCTTTTCCTTTGCTTCTTTTTCTTATGGTGGCTAATAAGAGTGTAAATCCTTAAGGTCACATTAGGGTCTACTAGGATACTGTCCGATTCCACACCCCCTTCCGTGGCCCCGTGCAGAGGGCAAAAAGTTGATCTTGTTGAGATGTTTCATTGGCATATAATTTATCTAACAATAACAAAAAAGACCACCCAGTGACCCAATGTGGAAATTGATATATTTGACAAATTCTGTCTTCCATTCAACAAACCAATATGAGATGTTACATAAATCCAACAGCTCATAGAATCAAATTCTAAACAGTGGATCTTAAATGGATCACAACAACGACAATAACAACAAGACCTTCTTGGTCGCAAGGTCGAGGTCAAGATGTAAGCAACCTACCCTAGCAAGTGAAGATTAGTACAAAGGCGGTTTCCTTTATGTAAAGCAAATTTTTTTTTTTTTTTCAGTTTAGCACTCAAATCCTAACTTCAAAGTCGATAGCACTCCTAACATCAGTAAAGGTGTGTTTTAAGTACTTCGTCTTTGTTTCTTTCTTCTACTCAATTTGAAACCCCTGGAGGCCTGGACTCTAGGGCATCCATGCAAACGAAATTATTTTATTTTATTTCATTTATTTTTTTATCAAAACAACCAACTTTGTATTTTTGATACCTTGTATTATCCACTAGGACGATGCCATAAAACTAACAACACTCACATGGCACGTCATCTGAATTGTCTTAGTGAGCTTGTCTATAATTGTTGAAGAAAACAGGGGAGGGCTTACTCTCTTGCTTAACCCCCAGTGTCCCAATTGCTTGTTTTAGCTCCTACATACATTTCTCTAATAGCTCAGATATAAGCAGTAGGTACCCCTGTAATCTCGAAGCACTTGGACACATTAGACACTTTTCAACATTTTCGTTTGCCTTCCAAGGTCAGTAAAAGTTGTAAGCAAAATCCTTCCTGTTGTAAAATGAACCCTTAATAAGTTTACGACTCTTGTTGTAGATCTTCTTGGACTAGTACCAATTTGGCCTCCTGAGTTGGATATGTTTTTCCTCACTATATTTCCTATCACCCTCTCCTTAATCACACGGTGTGTTCAAGCAACTTGATACTTCTATAGCTTTGGCAATGGTCTCCTTTGTTCAGTGCGTTTAAGTAACTTCTCTATAGTTTTTGCAACAATATCTCCTTTGGTTTTATATGATTGGAGGAAGCTGTTGAAGGCTTGAAGCTCCAACATTTGAGGAGAATAACATTACTAGTTAACCAAGGTAAACCATATACCCCTAAGCATTTCTATAGGGATTCCATCTGGCTGAAACATCCTCCCACTCATTCATCCTCCACTTAGTGTCCTTGACTGACAACAGAAGTTGAAGTCTTACCCTGAGAAGCTGAGTTGAAACAGAAATGGTTCATCCAAACTCAGGAAATTGTCGAGCAACCATACATTCAGATTTTGTCTCCTTGTTCATCAACACCAAAGAAATTTTCTGTTGCATGGTCTTTACTTTCAACTTTTGGATATGCTTGACCATTGAGATCAAGGCGTTGCGTTTGGTTTGGGAAGAACAATTAGCTTTAGAGGCCTTGCCCGTTTGGACAAGTTTCTAGGATTGTGAGCTTCTCTTTCACCAATCTTTCCTCCCCTCCTCCCTTCCCTTCACTTCCTCCTCCTCCAAAGCTTCTTAGAAGCCAAAATGGGGCCATAAATTAAAACTCTAAATCGGAGCTTCAATTTGTTGCCCGATTTTGGTCTCTCAAAAGCTCTCGGGAGAGGAGGAAGTGAAGGAGAAGGGGAACGGGGGAGAAAGATTCGCGAAGGAGAAGCTCAAAATTTTAAAGCATGGCCAAGGGCCTCTTAAAAGCTGTGAACTGTTTGCGTACCCAAAGCTAAAAGCTTCAGGATATTATTGCCAGCAGAAACTTCAGTGCTTGATGCTTTCCCTGACTTCAAACTTGTATCCTGCATGGTGAGTCATGACTTTGTTGCAGTTATGACCCAACGCTAGTGTTCACTTCATTTGCATGGCAAAAGAAATCTATGCACAACTTTATATAGCTTTCGAGTATTTTAAGATGACACAAATGACGAGATTTGAATCATAATCATTACAGATCATAGAGATGCAAGCAGCTGTACATCAGTGCACATCAACAGTTGACTTCATGGAGGAAACACGTAGGCATTATCCTGCAACTGTCAACAACAAAGAAATGTACGAGTATGCGAAGGGCATTGGGAATTTGTTGCTTGGCGACTCAAACGTGCTTATTTCTCCATTGGCAATGGGTGCGGAGGATTTTGGCTTCTACTCGCAGATAGTACCCGCTGCTATGTTTATGATTGGGATAAGGAATGATACGTTGAAGTCTAATCAGCCACTGCATTCTCCACACTTTTTCGTCGATGAGGATGTTCTACCTATTGGAGCTGCTCTTCATGCGGCTCTTGCAATCTCTTACTTGAATGATAAAGGCACTGATCTAGAGTCAAATTGGCTTTAAAAGTGTAAAGGATCTGTACAGTAAACTGGTAGAAGAAATGGTGGATGTCTTGACTTGTAACTAACATAAAAAATATGAGTAATAAGAATACTCTACTTAAAGGAAGGTCTTATCTAAAGGTCTCTTCTTTTTGTCTTATTTTTTTTATGAAACCCAGCATTCTCCAGCAAACTACAGCAACTTTCAGTTAACTCCAGTAATCAGCAAAAATCTCCAACAATCTCCAGCAAATAATAAAAAAGTTCCACCACTTTAGAGTCACAAAAAATAATAATCCCAACAAATCCCAACATTTTCCAATAACCACCAGCAAAAAGTTCCAGCAACTTCCAACAAACTCCAACTCCAGCACTCCAAAATCCAGCCGTAGAGAACAAACCCTAACTGCTACGAATGTAATACTGGACGGTGTAGGCCTATGAATTTCGGTATCTTCTTGAGCACTTAACAATTTTAGAGACATGTTATATGAAAGAACTAAATACAGTTGTGTAGAGATTTAAATAGTGGAGTTTTTTTTGTTTTTTTTACCCAGTTAAGTATTTTTCATGTTAATATTCTCGTGGGTAGTTGCATACTGTACAACTTTAATAGAGGTGAGTCTTAGATAACAATATGTATGAGAAGATAATAGTGCAAAGAGATAAAAAGCGAGGCGCTAGAATTAACTTATCACTCGTTTTTTGCACCCAAAAACTTGTCATTTGTATCAACCGAAACAAATGATAAGACGAACTTAAAGCTCTATGGGAGCAATTACCGATTCCATGGGCACAATTTCATCCGAGTCATTATTTTATTTTATTTTATTTTATTTTTGGTATATCATAAAGCAAATGGGACTGTTTTTTTTTTATTATTTTTTTTTTTCCCGGTAGGCTGTTTCACGTTGCCTTGACACTAATTTACTTTCCAATTTGATACATGCTTCATGGTTTACTAGCTAGTCAACGAAATTGGGATATTTGTCGAGTCAAACTATCAAGCAAGGAAGTTTCTAGAATTTGTTGATTAGTTTAGACTTGTAGTCCATAATTAGCACCAAATTAGCCGCTAGTTATGTGGCTATTATAACTTCAGCCTTCTTAAAACTAGGAACAATCATAGGAGAAAAAAATAAAATAACAATAACAATAATTTGGAACAATAGAAACCTCTATGACCTGTCACTTCAATAACGGTCTCTCAATATCATTAGCAACCTTCCCTTCTTCCCCAACAAAAAAAAAAAAACAAAACAAAACTAAAAAAACTTAAAAAAGAAAAAAGAAGTTTGTAAGGCAATTAAGCTAATCACAAGATTACTGTCAAAAAGAAAAAAGAAAAAAAGCTAATTAATCACTAGAACAAGCCGTTAAACATAGAAGCATTTGAATTAAATCCCTAAAAAAAAAAAAAAAAAAATCCCACCAAAATCCAAAGAGATACACCCTCTTGAAGACTTTCTAATCCTCACAAAATCAAGGAATTGATTATCATTTAATCACCCTTTTTATCTTTAATCAACCCTGCTTTTTGATCCATAAATTATAGCAACATCAGGCAGCACTAGAATTATAATGTCCCCTTCAGACCCTTTGCCACCGCAACCACGGCCGCCACCGGAAATGGATGTACCACCATCACCGCCGCCACCAGAGACAATGCCACCGCCATCAACACCGTCAATGAAGATGTATTCGCCATCGGCTCCACCGGCTTGTACACATGGTGGAGCCATGAGCCCAGGAGGGGAGGTTCCTGTGAGCTACCCAGAGCCTAATGTACCTTCCAATAATGTGACCCAGGATACAACCGGTCCGGTCCAATGGTCGACCGGTCTATGTGGATGTCACTCTGATTTGAAAAATTGTAAGTTTTCTTATGTTGTGTTTGGGAATTCGATTTGAAATTTTTAATTCTAATTAATAATTAAGTTGTGACCTTTACACATTGTTCAACAATACCAAAATATTGGCCGGCTTAATTTCGATCTTGTAACATGCTTGCCATGCTAAAAGAAATACTAAATTTGATACATTGTTTTGATGATTTCTCTTACTTTGATGTTTAGCAGCCCGATTATTTGCTTGATTTTGATATCTAACTAAATACCTGGTTTTAAATGCATGGCAGGTTGCATTACATTTGCTTGTCCATGCATTACCTTTGGAGAGATTGCGGAGGTTATTGATAGGGGCTCATCATGTAAGCACCTCAAAATTTTATGATCCTTGATATTTAAATTAGACAGCTTAATTTTACATTATATTCCCTCTATTTAGAAATAATCCATAATGTGACTATTATTAATGCTGAATTGAGGAAGTATATTTTGTGATTTCCAATCTGTCTCTTTATGAGGCGGCCTCATCATGAGGCGTGATAGTACAATACTACTACTATTTATTTTAACAATACCAGTTTTTTGTTCACTAATACCAGTTTTTAAGTCACCAGTACTAGTGATCTCATACGATATTTTGTGACTTCCACATATGGTTGACATTTCTTTTTAACTTTCCTTTTTCTCTTTTCTTATTGGTGAAAACAGCATGTCCGGTGAATGGATTAATATATGGGGTGCTAGTTGCCGTATTGGGGTGTGCTTGCATGTACTCGTGTTTCTATCGCGGTAGGATGAGGAGACAGTACAACTTGAAGGGCAGCAGCTGTGGAGATTGTTGTATACATACTTGGTGTGAGTTATGTGCCCTTTGCCAAGAGTATCGGGAGCTCAAATCACGTGGATTTGATATGTCTCTAGGTAATACACTGTCTCTGTTTCAATTTATTAATTGTTTCATGGTTTTCAATGATGAACTTTGATTCTTATTTTCTAAAATCATATGTTAGTAAGAAACATATATAAATGGTCATAAAACCTGATAATCTTATGAAAATACATTTTGGAAAGGAATCTACCGATATGAATTTTACTTTATAGATCAATATTTTCTTCGTCAAATTAATGCCACGATTTAGTACTAACTAATTTGTCCGCAAAAGTCAAAACATCTATATCTATATAAGTATATAATAACACAAGAGTAAGACAGACATTGAAGTTTGTGACATTGTTCAGACTATTATCTCCTATTGTGCTAAATTTATCTGCATAATAAGAAAGGTAAGTAGAGTAGATGTTAAGGAGGTGCATATGCTTTACCACTAAGGTAAGCAGCCGTGAGTTTCATTCTTTTTCCTTTTGATTTGCTTGTATTGGACTTTGTAAAAAAAAAGCGGGCTGTCTTCCATAGATAGTCACTTGTCCAATTCTAATTATTGATGAAATGGTATCTACATCATTATAAGTAATTCTACCTACTATCATTCTCAACATTCTCAATAAATTAAATGTTGTACCCAAGAGGTATTTGGTCCACTAGTAAACAAGCTTTGGCTTATACAGCAGGTCACGGGATCAAGCCTCATGGGGAGCACCTACACGAATTTATTCATGGAATACCCAAGACCGTGCGTTGGGAGGTGCCCTTTAGTCACGCCTAAGGAGGAACGAAGTTCCTTCTTGTAGACACCAAAAAATAAAAATAAATAAATGTTGTAATTCTCATGTAACTCATTGTAAGCCTCTAAAACAATTAAAAAGAAAGAAAGAGGATGCACAAATAATCAAAGACTCGACCCAAGAGGTGTTGACCCACTGGTAAACAAGCTTTGGCTTATATACCAGGTCACGAGTTCAAGCCTCTTAGGGAGCACCTACACGAATTTATTCGTGGAATACCCGAGGTCGTGCGTTAGGAGGTGCCCTTTAGCCACGCCCAAAGAGGAAGTTCCTCCTTGTAGACACCAAAAAAAAAAAAAAAAAAAAACTAATCAAAGACTCGTTAGAAATATAACATACAACTAATACGTGCATCGCATGGAGTCGAACAATAGTTGAAATGAAATTAGGAGGAGAAAGCAGTAATAAGTTAACATAGTAGCACACATTATTGGGCCAAAATATGCGAGATGATTGTCAGAAATGAAGCTTAAATGAAACCATCGAGCTTTTTAAATGCTTTAAAACATTAATACACACTTTTATGAATGAATTTTGGAATTTTTTTTTATAAGATGTCATTTTTTGTGTTACAAATTTGATCTAAATATCATTCCGGAAAAAAAAATTGATTGAAATGTTAAACCGGTCTATTTTATGTGCAATGTATATATACACTATGCTATTTTGTGCACATAAGTCATAACTGGTGTTTTGTTTTTAGAAAATTAAAGAATTTTTCAACTCTTACGATCTTTATACATCCTCTAACCCCTAACCCCTTCCCCCAAAAAACGGTGTTGTATAAATATGTACTTCAACTTTTCCTTGTGAAAATTACTAACTACTTGCATTGTTATTTTTTGGATTTTGTTTAGGATGGCAGGAAAATTTGGAGCGACAAAGAGTGATTATAACTCCACCGAGACAAGCAAACATGAGGAGATAGTATATAATCTAACAGCCGCTAAGGTATTGTCCTAGTGGTTCAAATTGAGATTATGGGTATATTAGGTCCCAAAATCTATATCCCCTCGTCTGTTGTATGCAAATTTTTTATATTAATCTTTGTGCCTCGCTTGGAACAAAAAAAGAAAAAAGAAAAAAAAAAAGAATACAATCTAACAGAGTGTAACCGTGTAAGTGTACTGTGTACAATGTTATTGATGATCTTCAGGTGGTGCTTACTTGGGTGCAATGGTTGTTACATTGTAATGAGCATTTTATAGCTATACAAATGCTAATGGTGACTCAGAAAATCTATAGTTGTTAGCTTGATTGGAAAAATCACTACTCCTAATCATGTAATGATGATTAAATGGGTTAAACTTGAGTTAAAAAGATTACATTAACTAGTGTAATTGATTACAACTTTCTTACACCACTCCCCTTCTTCCTCTCTCTTCCACGTTTACCTCCCTTTACTAAAATGATACATCACACCGCAGTCATATATACACCTAAGTAAACAAGCCATAGTGTTTGTACAGGTAGTAGATCAGACTAGTAACAAAACTTGAAACAGAGCAATGGAGTAGGCTCTCATTGAGACGTTGAGAGTATTGCGCACTCAAACGTTGATTGAGTCATTTGGCCTCTACTAATGGTTTATGTGTTTTTAGCCCTAATCTTATGGCTTAGTGTTTTAATAGAAGCAGTTCATTGTATCGAAAACCCCCTACGAAAAACTATAAGTAGAGTGTGTGTGTATACCGTGGTGGGAACTGGAAAATGGGAACTTTGTGGATTTAACAAGTAGATCGACATTGTAAAAGAGGAAAAAAATTAAAAAATTAAAAATTATTTTGACTTTTAGACTGATAAGTGATAATTTTGATTATTTTATATAAATCGCTTTATAAACACCGTCTCTTATAAGACGAACTGTAAGTAGATTATCATTAAGGGGCTTGTTCTTCGAGCATTTTCATTTTCATAAGTCAATTTGTTCATGCAACTCTTCAATCAAATTGGCTAGAGGACTAATAACCCTACTTAGTTTTTCGTGGTCATGTCAATTGGATATTTGCAACTGGTAATATATAAAATGACAAATAAAGACATGAATATAATTAAATTTGTAATGCATATGATGTAATAAAACCTAACTATTGTTCAAACTTGTCATTATGTAATAAGAGTGTGTTTAGTTCGTTTGAAAATAGCTGAACTGAACTGAACGACCTAAACAGAATTGAATCGAACTGAACTGAAGTGAATGAATGGTAATCTATGAGAGAAAGGAATTGTACTGAAATGAACGACCTCAACTTAACTGAACAACTTAAAATTGATTCAATAAGGCGAAAATGAACACACCCTAAATTTCTGTACAAGCTAGGTGAAAAAGAGGTAGTGGATTGTTCAAGATTGAATTGTTAGCTCCAAAAAGATGGCTACAAGCCAATTGACAAACATCAGGTTTTAGGTAGGTCGATTGTCAACTGGTCAAACAATCCAAATGATCCAAGAAGCTGGTGAAAGAGCTAACAGCCTAACAAGGTCTATTTCACACAAAACAAAGTTTTCTTTAACAAAAGTCTCCTCTTTCACATGTTTTAAAATCGGTATTAATTTTGTGAAGAGAAATTGGTCTCATGACCGTTCATATTTTGCTCTAAGTTCAAGTTTCGAACTAGAAGTAGCTTGAATTGTATATCATCATGAGTTTGTTGGTGAGTTGTACTCAGACTTGGAGGTAAATCTTGTACTTGTTGGCTTGAGCTATAAAGAAGAAGTAATTTTAGTAAATCACGTAGATATGTGGGTTGAGGTTTTTACAGATGAGCCAAATGAGATGACCCAATATGTCACAACACAAAGTCCATTAACATTGTCATGAGTCATTCCTCTTACTCTCTCTTATTCACTAATGAATATGACAGTTATTATTGGGCACAAGATTTTAGAAGAGAACGAAAGGGTAATTTAGTACTTTCAAGGAAAATATTTTGTCAAAATTGGAAGTATAACTATTATTTTATAACCTTACATAAACGGAATGTATAACTATCATTAGTGAACATAAGGACTTAAGGAGTATAACACGATTTCATAAACACAACATGTTGTCCCACCCAACCGTGCTGTAAGACCTAGTAACAAACAAATCGACTGGGTTGAGGTTTAATGGTTTGTAGTTCCGTCGAAGCCGTTTTTTAGTCGATCATTTTCCGAGTGAAAAAAAAAAAAGTGTATTTTTTCTGAGTATCAAGTTTTTGTGCGTTAGAGATTGGTAAAATCATCATTGGAGTGCAATTTCACTTCCGATTTATCGTCTTTAAACCATTTTAAGCTGCAAGCATCTAAACCGAGCTAGCCCCCTTGTGCCCTTCACCTCGAGGCGGTTCCATTTTCCACATCCCCAAATCCATTCTCTCTCTCTCTCTCTCTCTCTCTCTCTAAACCAATTCTAGGGTTCCAATTTCCCCCAATTTCCCTCTCTCTCCTCTGAAACCCTAGCAAGCAGAGCAACAATGGCGGAACACTTAGCCTCCATCTTCGGCACCGAGAAGGACCGAGTGAACTGCCCCTTCTACTTCAAGATCGGCGCGTGCCGTCACGGTGACCGTTGCTCGCGTCTCCACAATCGCCCCACAATCTCCCCCACTCTCCTCCTTTCCAACATGTACCAGCGTCCCGACATGATCACTCCCGGTGTCGACGCGCAAGGCCAGCCAATCTCCCCACGCGCTCTCCAATCTCACTTCGAGGACTTCTACGAAGACATCTTCGAAGAACTCAACAAGTTCGGAGAAATCGAGACTCTCAATGTCTGCGACAATCTCGCCGATCATATGATCGGCAACGTTTATGTTCAGTTTCGTGAGGAGGATCAGGCTGCTGCTGCTTTGCAGGCGCTGCACGGGAGGTTTTATTCCGGGAGGCCGATAATCGCCGATTTTTCGCCGGTTACGGATTTTCGAGAGGCGACGTGTAGGCAGTTTGAGGAGGAGAGTTGTAATCGTGGTGGATACTGTAATTTTATGCATGTGAAGATGATTGGGAGGGAGCTGAGGAGGAAGTTGTTTGGGAGGTATGGGAATAGTAATCGGAGGAGGCAGAGCCGGAGTCGAAGTGGAAGTCCGAAGATTGTGAGGAGGGAGAGGGAGTTTGAGAGGAGGGATAGGGACTATGGGCGGAGGAGTCGAGATAGGGATCGAGAGGGGGATGGTGGTGGGAGGGGTGGGAGGAGTGGGAGGAGGAGGAGTAGGAGTCCTCCAGCAGCGAGGGAAGGGAGTGAGGAGAGGCGAGCGAGGATTGAGCAATGGAATCGAGAGCGAGAGGGGAATTGAATTGATTAGATGATGATGATTGAGGGGTTTTGGATTAGTGACCTAGCAATGTAGGTTGTTGGTGATTTGTGCTAGGGTTTATATGTATGTAGGGTTTTGTTGTTGATGATGATGATTATGCTATTTTGAAAGTTGTAGGTCATTGTTATTTTGGCTCATTGAATGAAAGATGATATCATTTTGTTCTTGGATGAACCTTGTGTTGTTATATCAATGTAGTAATATCATTAGCTTTTCCATCTTTGGTTCTTGTGGTAGTGTGCAAAATTTCCCCAAAAAACTTTAGCTGTTTTGGGTTACTATAATGTTCATTTGCTTAATTTCCAGTTTTGGGAGTCCAATTAGTCAAGTGAGTAGTACTACAATTTAAGCACTCTTTCTTTTCGGTTTCATTGGCAAAAGAATTAACCAATAACTAGATGTTTGATGGAAATGTTAGTATAATGGAGGCAAATTGTCTTTCTTATAACAAGACAGAGCTTGGTACTTGATTTTCCTGAGGGAACTTATATGGCTGTTATCAAACGAGTCAGGATGGTAAGTATGGGATTTGCTCTGATCTCTCAACTTGGAACGGATGAGGTATGTTTTTCTGAATGTTACCATCTGTGTTACTCGGACTCGGCTACAAGTGCCCCTATGTCGGAGTGTCGAAGATCTGACATGGGTACTTGAGGGAAGTAAAGAGTCCGAGTAACATAGGTTACCATCCTTACATTTGTGCCTGTGCATAATTGAACTTTTGAGATGCAATACTGCTTCAGAACTTATATCTTTCTGCATAGAAATAAACATTGCATAAAAACCACATTTCTATGCAATTGACGGTCCTTTATATCATTCCTATCCTTGTTCCTTGCTGCTAGTTTCATACTCAAGAACCTCTTGATGTTTAAGCGATATAAACTGTCAATTTTGGCCATTGCTGTCAAGTTCAACTCTTACAAGGAATTTGCCATCCAGTGGCTTGAAATTGTGACTTTTTATGTCCACTTGTGATCTGACATGTGCGTGCAGCTTCGCATCCTTCACATTTCACAATTATTGCTCGAGTCCTGAGGTCATTTGGGATTTGATTCCCATATGTGTCCCTTCTCTGTAAGTTTAACCAGCTGCGGATGAAGCTTGATACATGCCTTAACTCAGAAGAAGTTACTGGTGTTTGGATCATATTGCATGTTGACTATGCAATGGCGAGTTAATCCTGAGGCTTGTCAAGGGTTAGGCTTTTAGAATGAATGGTAGACTGTCTGCAGTTCAATATGATAGAATTCTCATGTTAATGATCGAGAATGTTATTAGAAATGCATAAATCCATTCAAGCGTCCATGTGTTTCATGTGCATTAGGTATTGCATTGAGCTGCTTTCCTAAAAAAACAAAAAAATTCCTACTTCAAGGAAGAGGAGTGTTGCATACTGTGATGCGGTAATTAACTGATCCAAAGTATCAAAAGAGCAAACAAGAAGAATAAAATTGCTAAACTTGGAGACGGTATCTGTTTAGGCCTTTGACTTATCCTAGAATATTTGACTATTCAGCTTGCTTGGAACTACACTGAGGGTAGATTATGGTGATGCAGCCACTGGTGTTCATCCTGTAGTTACCTACACAATCAGTCAGTGCTCGGTACTTCCCCCATACATATGGCCAAGTCAACCCTTAGTTTGTTTTATCAGGGTGCCCCCCGCGAAAACATTATTGCTGAGCATCCCAGCCATTAGGTTTGCGTCCTTTTGTGTGTGTGTGTGCGCGCGCGCGCGCATGCGTGCGTGCGTGGGTGTGTGCGTGTGTTTTGCTATTACTTCTCTTGTTTGATGTTCTGCATTCTCAGGCAACTGTCGGATTTTCAGTCTGCTCTGTCTTTCTTCTCAGGAGCAGCAACAAGTATCGCTATGGAACCTGTATTATAGCACTCACCTGAGTAGCAATCATTGTCAGGTACATGTCTAATAGTCCACAATAATCTTTTTTTTTTTTTTTTTTTTAAACATAGGTATCCGAGCTTTGCCCGACCAATCCCATGGGCCCTAAAGTTAACGGCCAAGAAAACCTCCGGTGGGGCAGTGGCCCTAAGGGGACTCGAACTAGGGACCTCTGGAATAGATCTCAGAGCTCTTACCAGGTGAGCTATCCCCTCGGGGACAGGGTTAATAGTCCGCAGATTACTTTTTCTTTCATAACCAAGATTTCAGATTTTGATGTCTGCAGTCATTCTCCAGTATTGAAGATATGAAAAGTTTGATCACACCAATTGATATACCTTTCTGATATATCACATACAGCTCCATAGATGATTGTGAGTTTGTGCTAGGACATTATACATGAATTTATATGGGGACACCTACTTCACTCCACTGACTGAATTGGTGTTCAAATAACATGATCAGTTTTATGTTCTGAATCTTTCCATCTCGGGCCCTTCGTCTGCTCACAATGTTTCAGAGCTCGTATGTACCCTCCGTATCTCTTGTTCTTACACTTCAGTGGACATTTTACAAGCAGTAGTAATTGCATTGGTGCTTTTTGCCCTGAATTTGTGTAGTAGTTTAAGTGGTGACTGGTGAGGAATGTGGATAACCTCGTCTCAGTCTATCCATTCATTCAGCAGGTTGGGTTGTTCTGAGTGGTTGACTCATTGACAACCGCAGGAGGACAGAACGTTATATGTCTTCTTTCCTATGTTCTTGAGCAGTTGACTTTGCACAATTCAAACACTGGATTACTTGGTACAAAGTATTACTAGTTCTCATCTATACGAGTATTGATGTTTGACATCTCACCCTTCTTTAGTGGATAATGGCTGTCTATCAGCATGGTAAAGTTTACACAATTAGGAAGCACATAGGAATATATTTGCCTGTAGAAGAGCTAAATGTGTGGGTAATATAATACGAGTATAAAGATGCATACCGGATAACTTCTCTCCCTGTCCTCTTCCACTTCAGCGTTTTTTATTTCTTAATTGCTGTTCTGAAACACTCTTTGGTGATATTCCATCTTTTTTTGCGTTTTTCTATGTCGAGCCCTAGAATTTTTTGAGTAGTGGAGCTCCAAAGAGCTGGCCTGGACTACATGTTCTGACAATTCAGTGAGAAAAATTGACATTATCTGACCATTCAGTGAGAAAAATTGACATGTTCTGACAATTCAGTGAGAAGAAATGATTTACTGTTAAGGTAATGGAGAACTAAATTAAATTGAATGAATGCTGGCGACTGGTAGGTTTATCTATCCATGTTTGTGTGAGCTGTGTGCTTTCCTAGTGATGAAACCCCTTTGCAGCTATTCTTTGATTGTAAAGTTACATATATGGAGAAGTTTGCTGTGTGTTGGACAAGTCATGGGTTTGTCCACCCCTTAACCTTGATCACTTGCAAATTTGTTATGCTGGCTTTTATAGGGACATGGACAAGAAGCAGTATAGTGGTTTGTTTTTAGAAATATATGGTGTATCTGGTTGGCATCTGGTGCTGTAGACTTCTTGTGGTTTAAGAGAAAAGCTAGCAATATTTATATCCAAGACATATCTACAAACTACAAAGTGCTGTCTCTGGGGTTGGTGGCTTTTCAGACTCTTTTATGCTCAGGCAGCAGGAGCTTTTAGGAGCATCCTTTGCAGAGGTTCAATGTAGTTGGGCTAATTTTCGACTGCTTCTCCTGTTCTACTATTGTGAACACTTTCTTTGCATGGGCTGCAACTTTGGTCTCTACTATAGTTCTTCTGTTATCTAAGAACATTGCATTAGGGCCATGGGCAAGGCTCAATTTCTCTGTATTGAAGGAAAGAGAACAGGTTTCTGGAATAGATTTTCGGTATCCTCCCTCTCCCCCCCTGCCCCCTGAAGAAAAAGAAGGAACACAAGGATGAAAAGAAGAAATGAGAAGAGGTTTGATGATGAAGAATTTCCATATAACAAAGCATGAGATAGAAGATGACTGAGAAGAGACTAGTAGTATTGATTCCATGTGTTTTTTACTCCTATGTTTTACTTGGCAAATATGTTCTAATTTGTCTTTCTGAAGCACACAATTTCTTGGCATGTAATGTCGATTACATTGCTCTCTCTTTCAAGAACTTTATCGTACATCCCAGCTTGAAAGGTCTCAAATGCAATCTCTTCTCCTTGTTTAGGATCACGACAGGCAAAAAGCTTAAAATCATGCCACATGGACTTCAAACAACTAAGTTATAGGATATATGAAGCAGACTTCAAAATATGTATTTTCAGCTAAAAACATAACTTTCTTTTTTCATGTGAATCCTGTGGCATGCAGATCATCTTTGGCATTTGAGGATCTTTGTTTGGTGGCTGTGTTAGTTTAATTTTCTGAGGAAGGTTATTGGGAAGAAAACATTTGGCTAACTCTTCTCTGACTAATCATGATGACCAAATTGTGGATATTATTGCTAAGCGTGCTTTGATGGTTTCGCTTTATGTGGAAGTATGGAGGATGAGTGTTGATTTAGTGGTTGCTGCGTCATGTACCTTAGAGCTGCAATGCTTTTCCTTCTGGCTACTGTTGGTCGGAGGATACGTTTCGAGTTGTCTGATTGTGATTGCAGTGGGTAGGGATCTTGCTATATACCTCTTCTTTTTCAGCTAAACATTCTTATCAAGTTAGCCATTTGAGAACTGTTGATACTGTGTAGCTGCAGTACTTTTGCCTCAAACAGGTGGTACAGGGAAATTTTATTTATTTATTTAATTTTTTTTCACTAGAGTTCTTGAGAAACCCTATGATAATCGTCACACCTCAAAGGAGACAAGTGGTTTTATGCCCATTCTGAACCACCTTACCTGGTTTGTGAATGTCTTTCTAGTCTTTTACTGACGCCGTGACACGGCACTTGTTTTTGCCCTCAAATAGTCTGCCAGTCTGGCACTTGTTATGGCAAGATGAAGCCAGAGGCTCCTTGCTCGCCCTCAAGAAGTAGGCTTTAGTCATCACTGCAGATTTCTTCGCTGAGTCTCTCACTTGTGCTCGACGCTGGGTCATGGGTTAGGCGGTCAGCAGTAAAGTAGATCACACGGGAATGCATCCCAGATTCCCAGTACACCTGGTCTAGTGATCAGACTTAATTTTATGCAAATCATATTCTTTAGTAGTATATTTGTGGAACAAACCTCGACAGCGATGTACCAGAGCTAGATAAATAGATTAAACCAAATAGTCCTTTTTGTTTAGATCTTTGATTTTCATTCAATTGGTCATGATATTGATCTTGTATAATGTTGTGTGGTACATTATCATTAAATTGTTTCGAGTATGGTTTGTCTCTCTTCAAATAGTGACTGCTTTTTTTTTTCTTTTTNTTTTTTTTTTTTTTTTTTGTGTACCTGGTAATTCCTACACAGGCGTGGTGACAGTTTGGTGCCTAGTGCGTCCAAGCAAGAATTGTACTCCCGGTATGAGTAGAATCGAGACCATAAGACGCTAAGGAAGCTTCTCTAGCAGCCTCACTTTTAAGCTCTGGTATGTTGCTGTCCTTTAGGTTTGTTCTTGTTATGGTGCCCTACTGCCCCTTTCCCGGATTTGCTTCCAATTCATTCAGTCTTTCCTTGATTCATTTCTGTAGTCGTATTACCCAGTTGCCATGATCTGTACAGATTGATTGAGCATTGATCAATGTTTTTGTAGCCAATGCTTCACATTTTGGTTGGCACTTTGGCCAGTATGAGCTAATGAGGCTTCATGTCTCGCTTCTGGTTGTCCCCAGAAACCATATGAACTGGCCTCTGGTGTTTGGAATCTTCATAAGCTGTTGTCGCAACTGTTCCAGTTAAACTTCTGCATTCCACAAGCGTCGATTCGTTTGCTTCGTCTCTCATATGCTCTCGGTATTTCATAGAACAATCCACAATCATCCATGATAAAAATAAACTCTTGTTCTTTATTGTGCCATATTGCTAAAATTCAAGGTATAATTTCGGATGCACAAATGATAAGCTGGCTAAATTGTTCTCCAGGTTTTTAGAACAGGGTCGGGAAGGTTTTGAAAATACCCCATATATCGATTCTAGAGGACAATCTGGTGAATAGGAAAATTCCATATTTATGCAGCGATCTTTAGAAGGTGATAGAAAACGTTGCGAGTTTGAGAGGGGGTTAAAACTGGTTGGAAGTTGAAGTAGAGTACGATATGATACACTTATAAAAATTAGTAGTGAATTTTTGATATAAATAATACTCGTAGTTTAACATAGAAAACAAAAGTAATCCCCTGATGGAATATCGATACCAATAGTCGGAAGTGGTTGCCTGTCCCATAATATTGGTTCAATGGCACTGTTGTTACTCCGATGCCCGGACACCTTAGAGAGTCGTGTGTCGAGTAATTCAAAGTAGAGTTCCCATACATTACATTTCCTTGTCCCTGTCTTGGTGAATTATGTCTGTTAGTCCTTGGATTTGTTGTTGGTATCATGCCAAATTTTATGTATTCAACTCCAATAGACTACAATGTAATAGGTTTGACGATAGTAGCTAGTGGATCAATATTGTAGAGTAGGTGATCACTTCGGATTATTAGCATAATTCATTCCGAGATAACTATGCCACATGTTATGCAATTCTCCAAATAAGCTACAACAATGTTATAGGTTTGATGATGGTAGCATGGTAGCTAGATAGTGGATCAATATTGTGGAGTAGGTGATCGCTTCGGATTATTCGCATTATTCATTGAAGAGGGAACCTAAATTAGACTTGGAAACATTTTTCTGAGATATGATCTAAATTGGAACAAGAAGCATAAAAATCAAACACGAACACCCGGCCTATTTGACAACACTTATTCTATATCAGACTCAAAACCATAATTTGAGATGTAATCTAAGGCTATATTTGGCATCAATAACTTATTTTTGAGCAAAAACTACAGGTTGAAGCTTGTAACTTTTCTTTTTTCTCTTGAACACTTTTGAAAGCAACAACTACAACTACAGCTATTTGGAAGCTATCTATACTAGCTTTCACTTGACAGTTAACTTTTGAGTGAAAGCTACAGCTAATTTTTGGAAGCTATCTATACTAGCTTTCACTTGGCAGCTAGCTTTTGAGTAAAAGCTATAACTTGAAACTGCAACTTTTTTTTTGTTTTTTTTAATCTCCTACCAAACAGCTTTGAAGCAATATCTACAGCTAATTTTGCCAAACATAGCCTAAATTGAAACCATAACATAATTTTAGGCGTGCATTAAATTGAACTTAGAAACATGTTTTGAGACGTAAACCTAATATGAAAAGTGATTCCATGAGTTGGCACACTTGGGACACTACTTATAAGAGGAATGACATACCTTACAAGGACCTAAATAATGAAAGATGAAACTTGGTTAGGTATTTGATTGGAAGCTGACAGGAATCTGGATCATCGGTGACATTATTATTATAGGTTGATTAAGTAAAACTTGGTTGATGTGTTGGTGCCTAATAAGGAAAGACGTATGTGATTATTGAATTGGCAAAGACTTACTGTAATGCTGTCGACTTAAGACAATCCATGCATTTGCTCTCTTTCTTTCTTCAGCATGAGGCAACTTTCAGCTCAGTGCACTGTGTCTGTGTTTACTACTGTATCTGAAGTTGACAGGAAAAAGATGGTAGTAACATCGTTGTAATATTGTTCATGCCACCGTGGGCAGAGATGAAAAAAGTTGTCTCTCTTGTCTACCTTTTACTCAAAATTACCAAAACAACAACTGTTGTGGGAAAAATCTCAGTAATCTATTTGTCGCTCTATATAAGATCAGTAATATTTTTCGAACAGTAAGATAGGTACATTACAAGGCGACAAGGTGTTACTTAACCTAAGCTGAATTAAACACGCTGAGTTGAATGGGAACTTACTTAACTGGGTGAATAGTAATATGTTAAAGAAAAAATAAGTTGTATAGAGTAGAACAATTGCACTTTTTTTGTGGGTGTGTACTGTTACTGGGTCCCATGAATGGTTACGTTGTCATTGTGTATAATAATGTGCCAAAGTACTGTGCTCGACCGCTTGATATAAACTGGGCAGCAAGCTGTGTAGCAGCGTCCCGGAATTACACACCCACAACACGAAAAATGAAGAAAATGGAGCTGACATGGTGTTTGCTCCTGTTGGCAATTCTAACGAGTCACACCCACATCGCAACTCGGGCAGCAGAGGAGTTCTGCAGCGGGTCCAACTCCGAGTTGGACTCGTTGGGTCGGGAGCTGCTGGACTCGGCAAGGCAGCCTGAGGTCTTTGAGTGGATGAAGAGGATTCGGAGGAAGATTCACCAACACCCGGAACTGGGTTTTGAAGAGCACAAGACGAGTCAACTCATCAGGTCCGAGCTCGACTCGCTTGGGATCAAGTATCTCTGGCCGGTGGCTAAGACAGGGGTCGTTGCTACAATCGGGTCGGGTTCTAAGCCCGTTTTTGGCCTCCGAGCTGACATGGATGCTCTTCCTTTACAGGTTTACCACCTCTTTTTAGTTCTTGGGACTTTAGTATTGATGCACTTTAACAAGTTTCATAGGTTGTCATTGGTTCTATATTTGCTTTGCTCTTCGGGCACAAGGCTTTTTACCATGGGTACATGCGGCCATTTAATCATAGTCCTTCCTTTATATGTTAAGGAAAACAAAGAAACAAATTATGATTTCTCTTGTTGAAATGTGAACCATCTGTAAGTCAAACTTGGTGGGATTGATAGTGAGTTGTAATAATTGACTGTTGGATGTGTTTGTGCGTGCGTGTGCGTGTGGTTGTGTCGAATGTCGGTTGGTTCTTCTTGTATAGATGTGTTTAATCCATCTGTTATATGAAGCACTAAGATCATATTCTTTGGCTATTTGATCATTCAAGTCAGCTGTGGGCAAGTCCCAGCCTGAAACTAGGCCATAAAGGAACCCTTTTAGTTCATCAGTTGTGTATTAGATACTGAATCCTTTTGCTCCATAGGTTGCAACTGTGAATTTGCAATTCAAAATGCTATTGATCACAAATCACAATAACCATAACCACATTTCATTGAGTACATCCAACGGTCCCTACTTTCGACTATGCATTGAACTCCTTATGATGCTACCAAATAAGATTACTAGTAGTTAATGTTTGTTGATAGGATTGATAAAAGATACTAATCCAAATACCTTGTCTGACTTTTAGCCTGATGTTGATTCTTCTTACTTCAATCTTAAAGGAACTGGTGGACTGGGAATTCAAGAGCCAAAATAGCGGAAAGATGCATGCGTGTGGACATGATACTCATGTAGCTATGCTACTCGGGGCAGCTAAGCTCCTCCAAGCTCGGAAAGATGATCTAAAGGTAAAAATCAACTGCTTTAACTTAACCCATATGCACAGTAGTGAGGGTGAAGTTACTTAACCTAACAAATGCCAAATTGTACAAGAAAAGGGGACTGTGAAGCTGGTCTTCCAACCCGGTGAAGAAGGTTATGCAGGTGCTTACCATATGCTAAAAGAGGGCGTTCTGGACGATATTGATGCCATAATCAGCTTGCATGTTCTGCCATCTGTGCCAACAGGTGCTATCGCTTCGCAGGCTGGCCCTATTCTTGCTGGTGTAGGACTATTCACTGCGACTATTAAGGGTATCGGTGCACATGGAGCAGAGCCTCATCTGAGTAGAGACCCTATTCTTGCTGCTTCCTTGGCCATTGTTGCTCTCCAGCAGATTATTTCCAGAGAGACTGATCCTATGGAGTCAGGGGTAACTTTCTCTTCCATTTTTCAGTTTATGTTTAACTTTTACCTATGTACTTGTTAATTATAAATAGATTGATTTTGCTTTGAGGCTAATTGAGGCTGAGCTGTTAATGCACAAGGATTGTGAAAAATTCTTACTCTAACCTTGGTTTAATAAGATTCAACTGCATCTTGATTATGCTTGCCTGTTACATTAGATCCACAAATTGGTTTTGGAGCTTTAATTTGGATACGCTTTTTAGTGAATCTGGATGATGTGGATCAGGATCTGAATCGTAACAGACTGGTGCTTTCTCGCAATGTCTCATGGACTCTTCCTTTTACCTTAACATGGTTGCTTTAAATACTACATATCTGAATAAGGACACATCACTAGGACACTTCAAACTAGGCAAAGACACACACAAAATTTTTGAAGTTGGCAAAACTCCAATTAACTTGGCATCTTTCTAGGAGCTGATAACATGGATTATGTCAAAAGATGACCCTGAATTTTCTATGATTGGTGCAAATCCTACAGGTAGTAACAGTAGGCTACTTCAAGGGAGGCCAAGCAAGAAATGTAATCCCAGAGTCAGTAGAATTCGGAGGAACCTATAGAAGTTTAAGCCCCGAAGGCCTCAACTACCTGCAGAAAAGAATTAGCGAGGTAACCACTCTCATTCTCAGCACAAATTCTTTCCGACTTCCAACAAAGCATCACAACATGAAACAAACTGCACTACTTACCATATGCAGATCATAGAGATGCAAGCTGCTGTACACCAGTGCATCGCTGAGGTGGACTTCATGGAGGATGTACCGATGCCTCACCCAGTGATGGTCAACGATCACGCGTTATATGAACATGGAAAGCGAGTTGGAGAGATACTGCTTGGCAAATCAAATGTGAAGCCATTCGCAACAGCCATGGGAGCAGAGGATTTCAGCTTCTTTGCTCAAAAGATGCCGGCTGCTATGTTTGTGGTGGGGATTAAAAACACGACCCTGAAATCAGACATGCCTTTACACTCGCCCTACTTCTTTGTGGACGAAGAGGCCTTCCCAGTGGGAGCCGCGTTCCATGCTGCCTTAGCTATTTCTTACTTGCAGGATAATTCTAGTTCAGCTAATATGTGTTCTGCAATTTAGTGGAATCCCTTATCAGTATCCTTTTCATTAACATAAAATCAAGCATCTGTGCAAAGTATAGCAGTCTGCCTGAGCAGAAGCAATGTGTAAATAAAAGCCGCTTGCCGCTTGTATATTTTCTAGTGATTATTGACTTCCTTTGGCGTTCTCTTACTTGCAGTATCATTGTGCTTCTTCTAACAGTCTATGAGGTATTCTAGTTCTGCTGATATGTTCAGCAGTTAGTAAAGCTTGGCAATCACTCAGTTTCATGTTAACAGCCCCGTATATATTCTTCATATGTAGCTGTCTGTTCCATGGCTAGTATAACCTATGAAGACTGGAAATCACTCGGTATCAAGTTAACACAAAATCAAAAATCTGTGCAAGAGCAATGTGTAAGCTGCTTGTATATATGATAGTGGATTGTATCAAGCATCACTCAGTATCATTTGAC
>BSSO01000769.1:0-28915 GCA_030267885.1 Mesembryanthemum crystallinum
AATGGCTTTAATTGAGGGCATTCTCGACCTTTTACATTTTCTGGTCACATTTTAACCGGAAAGTAAACATGAGGTCCTTGAATCACCAAAATAAAAGTTGAGGTCCTTCAATCACCAAGACATGAAAGTTCAGGTCCTTCCAAAGGTGTTAATTCTCAATTTCTATCATCTTGCTCTCTTGCCGTCCTTCCATATCTTGTTGCCTCCAACTTCTTCCAGTGAATCAATTTCCCAATCTCTTTACATACTTGTTACTCTATGTTTCATTATTCTCTCTCCTCATCCACTATTCATTATCAAGTCATTGAAATTAATCCTTCAATTGTCAACATTTCTAGGAACCTTGCTCTATAGAATGGGAACAATGATACTCCACCCTTGTACTTGGGTTTAGACATGTTATTTCTTTAGCATCAATTCTAGATTCATCTTTTTTGATTTCCCATTTTTTGAAACGATTGTTTTTTTTTTTTTGACAAAAAATTGGCGGTTAAATTCAATGAATTACGTTACTAATATATTGCAAGTTGGCGTTACCTTTGTTTGTTTGGTAATTGTGGACCCTTGGTAGCTAGTCCTCTTCACATCTACTTAATTCAAGTTAACATTTGGCATCATATGAACTGCCACAAGTTTAGAGACAGCTGCGATTGCGAATTGAAGCCCAAGGCAAATGCTTTAAAAATAATAATAGAGAAACATCATCCTAATTAGTGCAGTTTATGCTGCAATGCCTGACTGTGTAGAATCGGGACCATTAATAGCCGACAGCTGCCTGAATCTATCACGACTAACCTTACTACCCCTACATCTACCTCCGAGGCACCCTTAGACCAGGCCGTCAAAGAAAATGCATCTTTTAAGAGTATGTCTTTAGATGAATCTTTTTTCTTCTCGGCATGAGCCACTGACCCCTAATTTTGGTTGCCATGAAGAAGATAGATCGGTTAACAAGAGACGTTTGACTAATGTGAATCATTTTCTAACCCTTTTAAGCTCCTCAAACACCATATACTCTTTGCCAAAAAGAAAAAAAAACAAAACAAAACAAAATAAAACACCAAATACTGAAGTCGTGCGTGATGTTATCTCTACAACTCACACCCATTTTATATGGCAGAACCATTTGATCCATCTTCAACAACATCGCTTGCTGATGAAGACAAAGTGAGAAACATTGAAGAAGCATCTGGGGTTTTATACGTTTAGTAGTACACTTGACCATGTAACTTTAGTTTCAAAGACAAATGTATTCCAATATGGCTATTGTTACTACTTTTTTAAACCTTGCAAATTGATGCAGTATCACTGTAACACTAGAAAGGTTCACCAATTTCAGGGCACCAGGTACTTTTCAATCGAAGCTTATTTTCATCATAGTTGGTGTCAAATGGAGTTGGGAATGTTCTGGTTTAACCCATTCGTGGCTCCTACTTATTGACAAAATTGGCACATTATGGCATGTTTATAGCCACTCTCATGGCGATCACTTCTATTGCAGTGACGTGAAAGAGCATGAGGTGGATGGTAAGATTTGAGCAACAAATTATGGAACTTGTAATACCATTAACCGATGATGTTGAAACAGAGACTTTTTGACTCTGAAGTATGAAGATTTAGTGTTTATTTGATCAAACTTTTATCAAATTCTACAGTTCTATCTCTCCCTTTTACATTTCTCCACCACCGCTCTTCCTCCACCTCCTCTTTCCTTATTTATCTTTTAATAAGTTAATATGGGGTTAAAATAGATGCCACACTTCAATTGAGGGTATGTTGTAACAAGCTTCAAGGCTAGGTTGTATCAGAACTGGTCAGCCCGACTGCAAATAGCACAAACACAGCAAGTATTACAGCCGATTTCTTGTAGATAGCACAAAACTATGGATAGTGAATACAACAACTAGTACAAGTACCCGTGAAGATAAAATGCACAGATCCATAGCTAAGGACAACATTTTCAAGGTTCTCAACATAGGCTGATATGAACCCTGGGATATGAAAGTTATCAACGACTTGCAAGCTTAACAGTTTGGGGGGCGGGGGTAAAGCATTCGAGCAAACAAGGAGAAATATTATTTTATATATACTCAAGAATTTAGATTGTATTATATATACTCATTAAAAGAAGGCTTATGATCCTTGTCTCTATCCCATCATCTATAGTTAATCCCACATACGAAACATGATAATTGAGATATTTTGATGTATGCTCATTGCCACCTTATAACTACCACACACCAAACGCCCTCACAAGGATTCAAGCGATGCTCCAGCAAACCTAAGAGTATCGCCACCCAGTCATTAAGGGTTTAATTTTTGTCAGTCATTGTGCCTTTTATGAAATAAAACCAAAAAACCAAATCACTCAAGCCCACAAGAATTGAAGTGCAAGTCTGTGCGACAACAATAATTACAGTGAATTTATCATCCCCTCCACTTATTACTACACAACTGCTCAAAGATGTTTCTGAACCAGCTCCTGCCTGCTTTAACCTTCAACCACAACAAGCTTTCTGGCTAGGTGTAACAAAAATTGGTCAATCCAACTAGTGAATAGATCACAGAGCAAGTATTTCTGTAGAAAGACAAAACTATGGATAGTGAATGTGATAACTAATTAGTACATATAACTAGTACATATCAAGGTAAAATGTACAGGTCCATAGCCAAGGGACTAACAATTTTAAAGGTTCTCATAAAGCTGATGTGAACCCTCAGATTTGAAAGTTGTCACAGGCTTACAGCTCAACAGTTTTTTTTTTTTTTTTTTNATGATTGCAGAATTTGAGCAAAGGAGAAATATTATCCTAGCAGAGCTTGAGCTATGAATACAACATCACAAAGAAAACCTTCACTAGTCACAACTAACACATGCACATGTCCTGTTCTAGCTTAATAGTATGTAGATATTACATAAGCACATCAGTTTCAAAATATATGAAATCCTGTGTTAGGGGCTAGGGGTAATATAAGAACGTGTACACTCACCAGAGGAAAATGAAATAGGATTGCTCGAGAAAGAGCTGCTGTTAAAGCAGAAAAGTATGCGACACAAGTTGGCGCATTCAGCTACCAAATTAACACCAGGAACTATGTAGTATGTACAATATTAATTGGCACAGTCTACTCAAACCGTAAGAGTTATGATAGAAAGCAAGCGGTCAAGAAATCTTGAGGTGATGATACAATCATGGTTAAAGAAAAAAGACCAGTGAATTTGGTTAAACAGAGGGCAAAGAAAAATGAGAAGGTTCTTTTTCTACTTTTTTTTTTTGGGGGGGGGNACACACACACACAACTTTGTTCACTGCAATGTATTGCGTACATGAGCTAAAAGTTCATATCCAAAGCTGGGCTCAGCCAAAAGGATGATATGGCACCACAACAACAAAAATTCAAGGATAAAACACAAGAAAAATTTCTTGTTACAAAGAGCAAAGCTTACTGTTTTATCCAGGGGTGCATACTTCTCGGCATCCAACTTCAATCAAACCACTAACCCAGCAAAAGAGAAGAAGACACACTGCCAAAAGATGTTCTGCTTATGTCAATCAGTCACCAAACAAATCGTCATCATCATTATCATCTTCACTGTTTTTGTTTCCTGACGTAGCATTTGGCAGACCAATAACCTTCATCCCTGTGCTGTTTGATGGAGTCGGTTCCCTCCCAACAGAGCTACCAGAAGGATATGCCCAAGACGAGCCCACTTTTCCAGAAAAGGATTCTCCATATAGGTCATCATAGATACTGCTCTTGGAAGTGTCGGTGTTTTTAACCTTGTTCAATACTTGTTGTAGTTTGTCAGTGACACCTTTTTGGAAGACATTATCTTCCTTGACAGATGGATGTCCCTTCCCTTTAGGTATCACTGTGATTTGCACAAGTGATTCATATTTTCCAACAAGACTTCCCTCTTTAAGACCAAGGGGACCAGGTTCAGTTTCTACATCAGCACCATCGGAAACTCCAACAACTTGAATGAGCTCACCCCCAACTTGGTCTCTGAAGGCGACTCTTGTTTTCCTCATTCTCTTAGCAGCTCTTTCGGATGGCTGGCTGTCATTTTTTCTATTGGACGTACCAGTAGATGTAGAGAAATCTGATTTGGTTATACCATAACGATTTAGTAATGTATTATAAGCAACAACAGCTTCCTGGTCTGAAGGGTCCGGGGGTGGTGGCAAATTAATCTCAGTGGGTGTAGGAGTTGGAGGGAAAAGAGCTGCTTCATTCTTCCTCAAGATATAAGTCCTTGTAGAGGCAGCAAAGCGCAAAGACTGGCCTACTTCAAGTTCTACTGGTGTATCTTTTGTTAATCTCTCATTCGCAACAAAGGTACCATGAGCAGATCCTAAGTCAATCACATATACGCTGCGGGAAAAGAAGGGTGGCTATAAGTGTTAGCAAAGAAACTGACAGCATTTGTGGATGCCAGGGGGGAGTGCAGTATTTCAAGGATTTAGAGAGAGAGAGATAGAGACATCTAATGGCAATGGGCTTGATATGTACTCCACTAGGTTTTTGCGAGCATATACAACAGACAAATGAACAAAAACAGCCTCCTCCAAAAATCCAAAATCCAAAATCCATCCATCATTCAATCATACTAATCTAAAAACAAATTGAATAAATAAATAAATAAAGAGGGAAAGAAGCAGTGTAAGTATGGGGATTAAAAGATGAAGGGGTGTACCTTCCATTTTTGTGGGGAAGGACAACAGCATGCTGGCGGGAAACAGACTGATGATCGAGTACAAAATCACAAGTATGGAGTTGTCTGCCGAAGATGTGCCTTCGTCTGTGAAGAGGAATCGGATCGAGAATTTGGCCGTCTTTCAAAACCTCAAGATAAAACACACCAGGACGAGGCTCAATCGCCCAATCTGGAGGCTGCCAATTAGATTGCCCACCACCAACCTGAGTACCACCACCACCACCTGTTAATGAAGATGATGCTGATGCTGATGCTGATGCTGTTGCTGTTGCTGTTGCAGTTGCAGTTGCAGTTGCAGTTGCAGTTGCAGTTGCAGTTGCAGTTGCATCCTCAATTGACTTCGACTGAAAATCAGACTGTGTTTGTGATTGTGAGCGCTTCACTGCTTTGTTCACCCCTTTGGACTGAGAAGACGATGCTACGGAGAATGGCTCCAAAGTTTCAGCCTTTTTAAATCTGTCAAGACCCCCCGCTCTCCCATACATTCTGAAGATCCTTCCTTCCTTCCTTCTGTTATCTCCGGACACACAAATAGAGAGAGAAACACAGAATAGATTTAGATTGAATACCAACCAAAACCCAAGACGAAGAACTGCTACTGCTACTGCTACTGCTAATAAGGGTTTTTTCGTCTTTCAGCTCCCATACCCCGATTGCCCTCGCCTGTCTCACAGTCTCTCTCCCTTTGTTTCTCTTCCTTCGTTTCTTGCCCTTAATATCTCCTCCCTCTTAAAGATGACCCGTATAAGAAGAGCCTGTTCTAAGATGACCATTTTATATCTCCATTTTCTCTTCATTATCTTGTTCAAAGTAAACCAAGCGTCACATTCTTTAAAGAACGGAGGGAGTATTATATTAAAATATATGGAGGAACCAAATAATTTGATAGAGAGAAACTTGATGCTACTTTTTTTTTTCTTTTGTAAAATTTAAGTACTCCCTCCGTCCTTAATTAAAAGTGTCACTTCGTAATCCACAACTCACATACTACAAACTCCATCTTTTATTAAGTGTACTAGCTAGTAGCTACTACTTTAATTGTGTTTCTCTATCTAATTAGTACCGGCTACTACTCCCTCCGTCCCTAATTAAAAGTGTCGCTTCGTAATCCGCAACTCACATCCGCTAGTACACTTAATAAAAGATGGAGTTTGTAGTATATATATATATGTTCGCAACTGACAAGTCCATACTACACAGCTTATACAAGGCCAGAAACTGCGACCAACAATCTGCTAAACGCGGAATCTCTCTTATTTATTTTCTGGGTGATGACTGATAAGCAACACACTAGTTCTCTGGAAAATCCTTTATAACAAATTGATGGATAAGAGATTCAGTCACTCTCTCAAGTAGAGACTAGAGAAAAAGAATACACTCTAGCTGCACAAAGCTATTTGAAACACTGGCCCTCCCTGTAATTAATCACATCTTGCTGTCCAAAGTCAAAACTTGAGCTGAATCTCTTTAAGACTCTGTTTGGCATGGTTGCCGGTTGCCAGTTGCCAATTTTCAGTTTTTTTGAAAACTCAAAATCAGTTTTTGGAAACCACTTTTTTATAGTTTTCAGTTTTCTGTTGCCAGTTTTGAAAATTAAGCAAGGAACTGTAAGCAAAAATAATTCAGTCTTAAATTAAATCTCTACAAAAAATTGAAATTTTTTCAAAACCAAAAATTGGCGACTGGCAACATGTCTAAACAGGGCCCAAGTTACAGAATGAGGATCTCTGCTGCCATATTGGGTTTCACACTAACTCTCTCTAGTGTTACAACATGAAGTTAAACTTAACCCCAACTAGCACAACAAAGCTGCAATTTTTTACAGAATTCGACAGCACCCTTGCATATCTGTACACTGAGGATGACCATTCTCTGAAACCTGCCAACCAGCTTGGCTTGATATCTCCTTTCCATTGAAAAGATACATGCTTCTTTTCCAGAAGAGATGCCTTATGAGAAAGAATGACTCATCATATATGCAAAGCAGTACCCAAGACATCGGAGCCTCTTTATCTTCCATTTGCAAATTCTTTCTCAACTGTAGCAAACATCACTTTCAGGCGATCTTGCAGATTTGAAAGGATGTTCTTTGAGATTCTTTTCTGATGTCTGGTGCTTTTAAGCCATGCAATCCCAAATAATACTTTGACATTACAAACCCTTGATCTTGAGGGCATATCCTCAATCTGGTATCTAACATGAAGCTGCAACCAAACAAACATAAGAACTTGGTGTAAAACAAAAGGAAAAAAACTATTAAATGCAGAACACTTCCCAACCGCAACTAGTGGCAATTGAATAAACCATTCATACATTGAAATAGTCACCAAGAGGAACCCCATGGAGCGTTAGGACCTCTTCAATAAGCCAACCATTTTTATCAGGGAGAGGAGATTTTTGCTGAGTGCTGGTCACTTCTCCTCTATAACTTGATATATGCTTGTCAAATTTGTAGCATATTTGTCTCTCACATATGTCAGCCTTATCCAGTTCCCATGGAGTGCAAGAATAGTTAAGGCACCCAGTTTTCTCCATCACCCTTCTGTCCATTTCGCCTCCGCCAAATAATTCCATCAAGAAGTCCATCTAAAGTAGGAAGCAATAGCATATACAGTGAGTCAAAACTACTGAGATATGTATACACCCAAGTCCCAACTAAAATGAGCATATAAAAGACGGTCAATTGAGAGGTTCAAAATATTTTAGGTAACATAAAATCTTTCATCAACTAGAAGGAAAACAACAAATAGATGACTACAGAGGTTCGGGTGTCCTTCAACACAAATATACAATCTTTACAAGAAAGCATGTCAACAGTTATGCAGACTCTAAAGTATTTCCTTCAACAGCACCAAGCACACTACACATGTCCCCATAGAAACAACATCATCTAGCAATGGTCCTGCCGCTGGTTACAAAAATGACATATAAAAGAAACCCTTATCCCAGGTTATAATCATAAAAATGCTGCAGTTTTCTCATTCGTTCCAAACCTAAGCACCAGAGAATAGCAATAGTGCATTTCTCTAAGAATCTTTCACTAAGCATCGCTCCCAAATCCAGTATGCATCACCTAAACAACTTCATACTGTCACCAGATAAAGCCATCGGTCTTCCTGCTCTTATTCTCTTCTTGTTCCACATAAAGCCACAAGGGTCCAACCTCCACTATACAAGAACAAATAACTGGAACCTTTCTTTTTTCCCATAAATTGTTGCTTGACAAATGACTTCCACAAACACATCAGACAAGGAAGTGTTATTTGGCATATAAACCTGCAACTTGCTAGTAGTATCAATTCTGTTCAGTACAGCAGCCTCAATTCTCAGTTCCTCACCAATGTTCTCTCCTTGTGCAATACTTCGAGATTTCAGCAAAAAGAGCAGGGGGTGGAGGGTATGGAGAAGTTTTTGGCAAATGGTCCATAGAAAGAATTACAAACAAATTAACTAGAAGATCCCCCCTCCCTTCAGATCAATATTCAGAGAAGTTCAAGTTCTTTTAGATACTTTAAAAAAGAAAAAAAGAAAAAAAAAGAAAACACGATCCAACTGAGAATACAGTGATTGATTGTTAATTTGCATGATCGAAAAATCATTCTTTTCCCTGGCATCTAGAAGCTTCATCCAGTTTGAAACAGTGCACTTTTCTTCAGATAAATACCTTCATCCCCTATAGGAAGAAGCCAGGGTTCAGGGATGGGAATCGACAAGGGAAGGTGCCTATTACAATGTTCAGATATGTTTCCCACTTCTATGCAGAAGCAATGCTCCACGAGACCAAATACATATCTACAACCTAACTCAACATTGCTCAGAAACTAAATTACAGACTTGAGTTGAACCAAAGGTGAGATGACTTTCTTATGTTATATTTACCATCATAAAAATGTATAATGCATCTTCATTTAACTTCTCAGATACTATACAAGGTCATATTCAAATTGCCACGAGCAGGTACTCAAGCAGACAAAGTTTAAATTCAAAATAAGGATGAAAATCAAGAGATGCTCCGTGTTTAGGAGTATTGTCCTTCAACAGTGAGGTTGAGGGTTCCATTCTTATTGGCCTTTGTGCCTCCTCTAAAAAGCAAAAAAGGCCTCTAAGAAGTATAACTTTTCTAGCTATATAACTACTTAGTGTAAATAGTAGGAGGCATATACATATAAATATAGCCCATTATAGGTTCTGAACCACATTCCAGAATAACCATCAAGAACTTCACAAAAGGAGCTAACTCTAAAGTATTAATTGGCCCCCTCTACCTAAGAAAAAATTCTAGTTTCATCACTGCCCAATACCAACACCACCAATTTGTGACTCCGATTGGGCACCTAATCATAAAAGTGTTGAGTAGATGGAGCCTAAGTCTTGGATTAAATCCTTAGATGCTTTGTGGTTTAATGCATTGGGCAATTCCAAGTTTATTACTAGTTATTCTGTCCTTAATGGTTGTAATTGTTTGTGTTTATAGCCATTAAATAGGGCGGTTTAAGATACTAATAATGGGTGTTACTTATCTAGTTAATGGGTAGTGAATGGGGTAGCTTGATGGCCATACAAGTACTATAAGTACCCATGGTATACTAGAGGTTGAAGTGTCCATGGCAATTGTATACCATCCTACAACTCATATTTCCTGCGATCGTGGTTTTTTTTCCCGATTTGGGTTTCCACGTAAAAAAATCGCTTGTCTTGCTTATTGTCTCTTTTAATTCCTTTGATTATTTTCTATGAGCGTTTGAGAGATCACAAAAACTTGATTGTCGATCCTAACAACTGGTATCAAAACGAGGTTGAGGGTGAGTGATTTTTTTTTGTGAGTTCACAAAAATGGAGGGAACGAAAATTGTTATTGCGAAAGTCAATGAGAACGATTTTACATTCTGAAAGATGCAAATAACGGATTATTTATATCAAAAGGAATTGGATCTTCCGTTAGTGGGTAAGAAGCCAGAGTCCATGTCGAAAGCAGAGTGGAAGAAGCTGGATAGAAAAGCGCTAGGAGCGGTGACGCTGCAAGGAACGTCGCTTTTAATATGATGCGAGCGATAACGATGTCGGAGATGATGAAATCCCTGGAACATATGTACGAGAAACCATCAGCGGCAAACAAGGTGTTCATGATGAGAAAGTTGTTTGACCTGGAGATGGATCCGAATACAGCCACAGTAGCGGATCATACTAACAATTTTAATGTGGTCATTCGGCAACTTAGTTCGATGAGCATCAAATTTGACGATGAAATAATTGCCTTACTCTAGTTGTCTTCCTTACAAAAAGTTGCGACACAACTATAACCGCTATTAGCACATCAAAGGGCCAAGACAATTAAAATTTGATGAGGTCCGGGATTTGATTCTTAGCAAAAGTGTTCGCCGGAAAGAATCGGGAGAGTCCTCTGGTACTGATGGTGCTATAGTTGCGGATGGTAGAGGAAATGGGAGTGTAACAGGTGGTTGTCATGAGAGATCGAAGGGTCGTTTGAAAAGTGGGCCGAATGGTTGGTTTTGTGGTGATCGTGGCCATATCATGAGGGATTGCCCGAATCCCAAGCGAAACCGACGTCAGCGTGTGAAAGAGGATGGATTCGTGTCTATGACGAGCGAAGAATACGAGGATGACGATGCTCTAGCCCTAAGCGTCGAGAATCTTAGGGGATCCTGGATTTTGGATTCCGGAGCATCGTGTCACGCTACTTCATCCACGGTAAATTTTCGGAATTTTGTGCGTGGGAAATTTGGTAAGGCTTACTTGGCGGGTAGTAAGTCAGTGAATGTGTTGGGTAAAGGTGATGTCAAGATGCTTACCCCAACTGGGGATAGATGGGAGTTGCATGATGCCAAGTATATCCCGTGTTTAAAATGAAATTTGATATCAGTGACACAACTGGATTAGATCAACTGTAAAGTCGTGTTTGAGGGCGGTTCTTGAAAAGTTGTCAAGAGGGCTATGACGATAGCTTAGGGGACAAGAAGGGGGACGATGTACACCACTACTGTGATAACATAGAGAAGAAAGCCGTTGACAGGATGAGAAAAGGCCCGAGGGTGCGCCGGGTGAATTTTGCACATGGTGAAATGTGCGTTGGTGAAAAGACAAGTGCAAAGAAAGGTGTTTCGTTCGGGTGGGAGCCAAGAACGAAAGGAGACAGGAAAGAATTCGTTGAGTTGTCTTTGGAAAAGGTTGGTGAAGTGCCGAGGTTAGTGAATACCTCGGTGGAACTCCATGGTTGATTGGAGGTAGTGTCGTACTAGGTGAGAGAATATGAACTTTGGTAAATCAAGGTGGTCCTTGGTTCGTGACCTTAGTCTCCAAGTGGGGGGTTGAGTGGATAGAGCCTAAGTCTTGGATTGCATCCTTGGATGCTTTGTGGTTTAATGCATTGGGCAATTCCAAGTTTATTACTACTAGTTATTTTGTCCTTAATGATTGTAATCGTTTGTGTTTATAGCCATTGAATAGGGGGGTTTAAGATACTAGTAATGGGTGTAACTTATCTAGTAAATGGGTAGTGAATGGGGTAGCTTAATGGCCATTCAAGTACTATAAGTACCCATGGTAGACTAGAGGTTGAAGTGTCCATGGCAATTGTAAACCATCCTACAACTCATATTTCCTACTGCGACTGTGGTTTTTTTCCCGAATTGGGTTTCCACGTGAAAAAATCGCTTGTCTTGCTTAATGTCTTCTTTAATTCCTTTGATTATTTTCTGTGAGCGTTTGAGATATCACAAAAACCCGGTTGTCAATCTTAACAAAAAGTTCACGAAATAAAGTGAGAAGATACAAATTCTGCACTCATGAGACAAGATATATGCACAAACATACAAAATAACACATAGTCTGTCAAACATGAGTAAGCCTGAAGCGGAGTATAAAATGTTGTAACAAGAACAAAAGCTCGAAGAAGCATCGTTAACAGAACAATAGTTTGGCTTTGAGGACAGGTGAGTGACTATGTTCATGAGAATGCATGCAAGTGCTTCGGTGGGGTAGTGCCCGTGGGTTGATAGGTCTACCTTTGCATGCACTTTTGGCCTGCACTCGCATGTTGCACATACTGTACGCATGTATCTATGTGTGTGTGTCTGGGAGGATGGAGTGAGGAAAACAGAGAGGGAGAGAGAGAACTCACAGGAACAGAGAGGGCAGAAGAATAAACCTCAGACATTGTAACATCCTCAACACCTACAAAGGTCCCACTCTCTTCTGTCTGGAGACTTGTCTCAGATTCTTCTTCAACAATCTTGACCTTCTGTTCAGGGCTCAATGATCTTGCCCTCCAAAGGGCCATAATTGTTCTGCGCATTATTTTACCATCAGAATGTAACTTCAAATTTTTTGTCTTCTTGATTTCTAGTAATCGGGAGGAAAAAAAAAAAAAAAGAAAAAAAAAAGCAGGAATTTGAACCCTTTAACTACCCTTATTACCACATATTATTACCAACCAAGCAACATGTTCTGCCAGCATGTCTCATCAATAGACATGATTCTAGCATTTTATCACAAGTTCTATTAACATGGAGACTCTCATGAAAAACTGATAAATCTTAAGAGGGACGGTTGGAAACAAATTAATTGCAGTTAAATAATGATGAAGGAGAAACTGTGGATATTATGAGCGGTTCCCTAATTGTACAGTAACGGATATCGTTATGGTAAATGATTGTACGACATTATTTACCTGTGTGCCATAGTGAAAGACACAAATGAGTGGAAATTAAATTTCAGCCTCCCTTCATCATCCTGAGTCTTTGCACCATGCCTTGCATCCAAGCCTCTTCCCTTACGAAGAGTTATGACAATGATTGGACTCCCCATTGAAGAGAGATTAGGAGTAGCCACTTGAATGTCCTCTATGTCTTCCCATAGGAAAAAGAATTTTGTTTTATGCCCAAATAGGTTAGCATGGAATCCTATTACTCTTGCTGATAGAAAAAGACGTCCCTGAAACAGATATATAAATAAAATGTTCAGTATATGGACATTTATTAGATGTTGTATCCTTGTTTTAAGCATCTGTCAATACAGCACCTGCAGGGGCATCTTGCGCTTTAGATGGCAAGTGAAATCATTGATGAGAAACTCCTCTGGTGGAAGGCAGAAAAGCTTCTGAAATGCTGAATTTGATTGAGGAGATCGCTGATTTATCTGCAAATATATTGAGAACAGATTACAGAATAATGGTAAAACAATTAATGCTCCATTTCAAAAAGACGTAATTAACAATGATCAGAGTGAAACCATAATATCATAAATGAACTCATTGCAACATGCTCATCATTACCTTCTTCCCAACCTCCTTCTCCATTTTAGCAAGGTATTCTCCCACAGCATTAGAACCTCGAGTGTTATCCAGAAATATCCTCAGCCGCAGCTTTGATTGCCACGCCTGTGCTAGCTTTCCTTGAAGAGGAATCCATACATCAGCTAGCTCTGATATGTTAGACTTGAGAAAGTTTATTTCAGCATGTCCTAATGAAGTTGCTTCGTCAAATGGTCCATCAAAATCAAAAACTTCCACTTCTAGCACTGATGGCGGCTCATCCATTGCATCAAACTCAAATATTTCTGGATTTTAAGAGCAACACAATGAGAAAATCATTCAATTCTGATACATGACATGCAATTATGCAAGAAATTCACCATTCCACAGAGGATTTAGCTTCTGGAACTTGATTGAACTGGTTTTTGTTCTCCCATTACAAGTAAATACTACATATGGATCAGAGAAACCACTTGAGTCAACAGCTGCTAGATTGCTTCCTTCAATCAATGCAACAGTGAGCAGCCATCCATGTCCTTGTGCCTTAACTCCATGATCACCACCTAAATTGAACGGGAAAAAAAGAAGAGTAAAATAAAAGGACAGACAAAAGGGGATAGAAGGCATCAAAACTAGCCTGTAGGTAGAGATGCAGTGATACAGGGTCCTCTCCGACATATAAGCTACAAAAGACATCATAGAAACAAGAGGATGCTATTCACTTGAAAGTACTCCCCAGTTTTATATTGCATTACATAGACAGACAAGGCTGAAGTAAAGTGCTCAGTTGTTTAGGTCCAAACATATAAAAACAGATTTACAAGAATAAGCTCAGCTGGGACAAGATGAATAAGGGGCAGCCAAAATGGTTACAAGACAGATGATGCAGAGCAGATGGAGCACCAACAGCAAGAAGAAGAAAGAAAAGAGAGGGTAAAACACATAAATAGATTGAAAGTACTCATGTTTAGACTTGTAACCTTATTATTTGTATCAGTCACAACTTGGAGAGAGAGGGAAAAGAGAGTTTTTCAGCATTACCCTTCTGCATTCTGGCCTGCATGAAGCGTGCTACCAACTCAAACATTCTCTTTGCTTGGAGAACCAAGACACCACATACAATGACTTCACCGATAGAATCAGGCAAGTCTAGTCCGACAAATTCAAGCCCTTGAATGGCACTTGGTGGAGTTAGCCACAAGTGAACAAGAACATAAAGTCCTATGACAATGGTAGATACCACTGTAAGATTAGCAAAGTATTGAACAGCCAGCTTCCAGTCTGATTGAGGTTCTGCGTGCAGTGACGCCAACATCTGATCCTTCTGAGATCCAGTATCCTTCAGATCAACAGGGTTGACATGTTGAGACAACAAATTCAAGAACTGATCAAAATTTTCCTTCAGAGCCTGGCGAGCTCCATTCTCAATCATTCCTTTCATCATAGTGCTCTGAACAAAATTCATTCGCCATGATATCAGTAACCGTGAAGATTGCTCACCTGATGGCAATTCAGGACCAGGTGTGATGCAGTAAAGTAATTCTATCCGAAAGGTGCTTCCATACATGACATCTGGAGTGCTGACAACCACCAAAATTGCAAAGTCTTTCCCATCAGCTTTTAGATAGTTTTGGTCCTCAAAAGCTTTCACAGCCTTAGCTAATTTTGATGGTGGAGTAATGTATGTAGACTCTCTTCTCAAACTTCCGTTTTCAACTTTCCATTGTCCAAAATGCAAGTCTGTCTTTCCTTGGACTTCGGCTAAAGCAGGAGAAAATTTTGAATCTGGTGAGAAAATTAGAGCGTTAAGGTCAGCGGATGTCACTGAATACAGTTGATCCAGAAGTACCCCTCCAGGTAAGTTGCTCGGGATTTCAGTATCCTGGTCCATTGTTTCCATAGTTTTCAGTAGCTCAGCGAAGGAGGCAGGAGAAAACTGCTCCTCAGTCGCACTCTCAGTGACCTCAGATTTAAGTGTTTCAATTGGCTCAGATTTCTGTTTTTGTAGCTTATAATTCTTGGAAGAACTAGCTTCCGATTTCATTGGAGAAGATGATCTTGAGGTACTGCGTAAAGATGTTGAAAACGGTTCACCTTTTGCATCATCATTTTTCCCAGCGAATTTTGGAGTGGCATTGTTAATGCTAGGCAAGTCCATGAAAGAACTATTTTGAGAAAGATATATGTGCAGACAAATTTCCCCTATTAAAAAGAAGAAATACAAGATCTTGAGGTTGGTAATAAATGGCATTGAAGTGAAATCCATATCAGCAATTGAAGATATGCAAGCTCATTTATCTTTTGTTTGGGCTTTTCCTATTTAAATGATTATTCGACACCCGACAACATTATGTAAGCTCATAACCTTCCTTCAGCATACACAAAAGCAAGTTCATTCATTTATTCACTTGTTCACCCCTCAAAATCCCTCCAGCAGCTGAAAACTAGCATATGATTTGTCCAACCTAGTGTGCAACCCCATTCTTTCAGCACATGAAAACAGACAATGATATGATAGATGATCAAGTATTTAACAAGACAAGGTAAAGCAAGGCAAGGTAATAAACAGTAAAGAAATAAATGCAATGCTATGATAGTACTTATGAGATAGAGAGAGAAGGCATAGAGAGTAAAGAGAGAAGAAGGAATACATTACATACCACAGTCCTTATCTTTGTGTTTGGACTTCTTGCTCTTTGGTAGTAAAGAGTACCAGGCAGTGCCAAGAGATTTATCAGGGGCATCGAAAACCCGAGAAACAGGGAACTTAAGCATCCCAACAAAATCATCATTGAAATACTTATCCTCATCCAGCACAGAGATGACCAGCTCATCGCTTAAGTCATCCACCCGGAAACTGAATTCATCCCCCCAATAAGGGTTTAAACATTTCTTCACTACCTTTGTCCTAGACCTGTGCTTCCCCAGCTGCAATTTCACATATGGATCACTCAGCCCATTCAGATCCATTGCCGGTATATTTCGAGCTTCTATTACTCTTACTACCAATTTCATTTTATTTTATTTTTTAAAACAAAAATTGGGTTGTAAGAGGGTTGTCGAGTGCTTCAATTATCCGCTAATCGGAACAAGCAGCCAAGCTTTAAACTTTATGGGAGGGTTGTCGAGTGCTTCAGATGAAGGAATATATACGGAAATAATACTAAAAAAAAAACCCGGATTAATTAATTACAAGCAACCACAATGCCAAACATGAAACTATCATCTGTATGTGTAACTAAGTAGATACAGAAAATGAATGCCGACAGAAAATTAATATCAATTGAATGACGATAAATGACCACTTTAATTGAGTTGAAGAACTTCAAGCAATGGAACTCAGCCAGAAAAAGAACTGCGACGACCAACAAGGCGGCAAAAACAAATGGATCAATTCAACACAATCACTGTCCAATATTGGACCACAGGGTGTTGGGGGTGGGGAAGGGAGAGAGACAGAGATCAATGCCACAAATAATTATCAGAGACACAGGGGATTTGATTGAAATAGCCGTAGAAGATGGAGTATATTACAATGGAAAATATCTCGTCAATTCACACAAACTGGAAATTTTGGGAGGATGACACAGATAGAGAAAGAAAGAGGTGAGAGGGAAAGGGAAGTTATGTTGAAGTTAAAAAGGAAAAGGAAAAGGAAAAGGAAAGGAGACTTTTCTTCAGCTTTTTCCCATTCAACTCAAGCCGCGCTCGCTCTTGACTTTCTCAATCCCTATTTTTCTTTCCTTTTTTTGTTTCTCATCTTTTTTTCTTTTTTTTTTTTTTTCTGTCTTAATTCTTTCTGTAAATGAAGTATTAGACATTTTTGTTTAAATAATTATTCCCTCCGTCCCTTATTTATCTTTCAAAACTCACAAATCACCAACCCTTCCCTTTAATACCCTCAGCTAATAAACCAATACAATAAACAATCTTTCTCTCTCTCCAATCACTTTCTCTCCAAGAAAATAGAAATGATAAAATAATAACACATGGGTTCTCCTCCTTCAAGGGCAAAATTGTACAAAACACCTCTCCTTAAATCTCACCCCATATCAATTTTCGCAATATAAATAAGGGACGGAGGGAGTATAAAATAAACTTTACCTTTGTCCACAACTATTGATTTATATATTGAATTGCACTTGCCCACACGTTGACACGCTTTCCATGCATTAAGCACCTAATTAATTTTCGAAAGGATTCCCAAATACTTCTCATCCAAAGTTATTTCTCAAACTATTGTCCACATTAGCTTGAGCAATAACAGGTCATTAACGGATCAAAAACATCTTAACTAGCCTTTTTTTTCCTGACTTAACCTCCATCAAAATTGACACTTTTCTTGCATAAACTTCATCAGAGTTTGCATATCACTTGCAAAACCTTTATTAAACTTGATGGTTATTAAAGACACATGCCCCATCTCACTCCTCCTTTAACAAAATGAAACAAATTTTAGAAGTTTAAAGCACCAAATTATAATATGAAAAAATCGAGGAACCTTTTTTTTCGAGGGAAAATATAAATTGCATTAATGAAAAACCATATGACATCTACAACTGAGATTAAATTCAACAATATAGAAATCTAAAATATCATAATACACTCGATTTGAAAAGATGTCTGTTACAGCCTTTTTGTGCAAGACACTGCCAAAGCTTTAATGAATGTTCAAATTCAATATTGTAGACAACCTCTTAAAGAATAAGATCCACTATTGTATCATACAACCAAATAAACTAAAAACAAAAGAAAACTCTCAAGAAGAGAGAGATAACCAACCCCAATAAATGACCCACTTACTAAAGGTGGGTAGCTATTTAAAAATAAATAAATGAGATATTTAACTCTCACAAAATGAGAGACAACCAAACACAATGAATGAGATAAACTAACTCTCACAGATGGGGAGACTGATTTTATTTGACAACGATCAACTACAAAACTCGAAAGAGCGAAGAAAATAAAGAGATTGGGGCTTTTAAACTGCTGATGGAAGCCCCTAAAACTTAAAATTGGAGTTAGGGTTTTTGAGTGAAAAGAGGAAGAAAGACGGCTAGGTTTTTCTCCCAAATTGTTAACTTAATCGAGACCCCTTTTTAATATTACTCTAATTGTTAAGACACTAAAAATGGATTTTTTTTTTTATACTTTTTATATTGCGCGTTTGACATGCACAATATGGTAGCCTATAACTTGTTGATTTGGTCAAACATGTAAGTTTTATTTTAAACTTGCTGTAGTAAAATTTAAAACAAAAATAAGCTAGTTTATGAGAAGCTTCCACAAGTAGTTTATAACTTCTCATAATCTAGTTTCTCCTAAATTTTCTTTCAACCCTAATATACTCCTACAAAAATTTACAATATTGTTACTTCTATTGGGATATCAATAATTAAAACGGGATAGATTTTCCTTTTCGAATTTTTCTTTATCCCATTCTGATTATTACCCCAATAGAGGTGATAAAATGAGTGAAAATCACTTGTTATGGAAAAAGCCCAATCCATAAGTGATATGGACGTAGCATTACTAGTGCTTTCTATTTCCAAATTCCAAATGCAAGCAGAGAAAAACAATCATTCCTGGTAAGGCTTTCTCATTGGCAAAAACCCTCAAGATTTCAGATGCTTATTGAGGAATGACCAAAATTGCAAAAAACAAGTTCATCCCCTTGGTAATTATATCTCTGTTTCCACATTTCTATAAAAGACTGCAATTTCTTATTGTACAGAAATACATGGCAATGGCACGTGAGACATGAGACTAATTAGATCACCCAAGACTTCCATTTAGGGGCTAAAGTAAATGACTTGGTTTTTTTAAACCAAGCCCAAGTCTTTGGCCATGGCATGTTGTATTCTCATATCATCTTCTGGCATCTGCCTATTTCTGTCTCTTGTATATTTTGCCTAAGTAGGATCACAAAATCGCTTGAACTGATTTGCTTGGAAGAGCTTCAATGTGGATTGTCAATTTCTCATAGACCTCGTTCTCATATCCAGCATATATGGCCTACAATGACATTTTTTTTAACATCTCCCCCCCCCCCCCCCACCAAGTATAAAAAATAAAATAAAAAAGGTTAACGCCATTGAAAATGAGACTATCTCAAACATGTAAATGTTATCCATCACCCTTCTATGAGTAATGTAACAAGAATTTCAATGGTAACTTCATTCTAACTGAAGATTGAGATCTTTGTAGAGGGATTTGACTATGGCAATGTTTACTTGATCAGCTTTCCCATAGTTGTCCTATAAATGGAGAAGCTTGCTTATCAAAAAGAGTTGGTTTTGACTATAGTAGGCATAAAAACAACAAACAAAAAATCAGGCTATTACATATAACACTTTCTTCTGCTCCTCGTCACAAAGCTCCAAAGCTTTTACAACCAACCAAGAACATTTGAAGTCTTCAATGTCTGTCCCAATCTGATGCACCGAAACCAACACGATAAGAATCTCTCTCGGAAGTAATACAAACAGAAGTCTTCAATATATACTTCCGACTCTAAGCAATCATTGCATACTACTCACCTTGCCAACCTTGTTTGGATCCCCAAAGCAGTGAAAATAATCATCCTGCTGCCAAATAGTAACAAAATTAAGACTATTTGTCATCAGAGAAAATGAAGAGGCAGCTCATATATTAGTGTTCTCACCACCAAAACACGTACATAAGAACAAGCAACTATATTTCTCAATGATTCCAAGGCATTAAGTAAGAGCCTAGGGTGATCACCAAGCAACAAACTCAGCAGAATCAAAATCAATTACTAGTATATCATAAAGTCACATAACACTTCGTTGTATCTATCATGCCATTGGATATTGAAGTCCTCATTTATATCCTTAAAATAACAAATGTTGGTAAAACAATGGCAGCAAAGTAGTATTGTAGACTTGCAGTAGTAGCCAGATTACATCGTTGAAGAAAATANACATCTCCACTCAAAGAGGTGAAAGATAAAGGGTCCCTTCAAGTGTTAGTGACTTTCTTTCTCTCCCCTTTCTTTTTCGTCCTTTGTTTTTTTTTCTTTTTTTTTTTTTTGTTCGGGTGTGGATGTGAGTAGAGTTGTTTAGAGGCAGTGATTAGTGAGATGAAAAGTAATATAAAATTGTTAGACAATTTGTCTTATCTTCTATGAATATAAGAATACCTGTATTTGGAAGTAGATTCCCATCTCAAGAAGGATGTCTGTCACATCAATATGTTCATCCAGCTTCTCACCTATCGTGAGCAAAGCACATGCAAACTGTGTATAAAAAGGCTTATAGTTAAACTATTTCATCTGTTCCACATGCCAATCTAGAGTTTACGACAGGATATGCAAGGAGAAAAATTAAAAAATAAGCTATTTTTGCATTGTTGAAGATACTGATCAATGTCTGCATATGAACAAAATCTTATTCAGTGGGCACCAAGCAACTAATATGTAACACTTGCACCATAACAAATTGGACAAAATGAACATGATTTCATCAACTAGGATATAATTGACAACATTATGAGAAAAATATATTAAGCACATCATTGTTCGTTGTGACACACTAATGCACACAATTGGTGCATTTTCTCTTCGCGAGACATCCGATCAAATAACAACAAGTACATTGGATAATATACTAACTGGAAAGAAACACTTTTGTAATGGGCATGTAAGAAGATACAACTGCATATAGCTTTTCAAGAACTACTCATTCAATAAAAACAACTAAATACTACTAAAAGATCAACTATTAGGGCGATCTTCCCATTACTTCAAAAACACCTCATCTGAGAATGCCAAATTGCCAATGCAAAGAATCATGCTTGGTGCAATCAGAAGCCTAGTACAAATATAAAGGGAATGGAGAGGAGCATATTGAGTTTTAAGATCATAGGCATTTGATACTAACACTAATAAACCAAACACATTTACCTACTACAAAATCTTTAACTCAATCATTAGTGCAAGCAACATCCTGTATGCCAAGCTTGACTAATCATTCACGTTACTTGTTTAGATATTGAGGATGATTTACACATGGTTCTCTTTCTTGGAATTATAAAATTTTGTTTTCACAGCACAAAGATGCTGTAAGTGGAGGTATAAAAGAATCCTACTTACTGGAAGATAAAATGTTCCATAGGCGGTCTTGTACCGGCTGATGCGCCGCTGACTGCATGCAAGCATTTGCAAAACATTGTATGATATAATAAAAGACAAATGAAGGAAATTAGTTTGTGATAAGATTGAGAAAAATGAAAGAAGATGAAAATAAATTTGGCCATATATGATACCATCAAAGAGAACAAATAGCTAATCCAATTTGGACATAGGAGTATCAATTAACAATGCTGACAGCAGTAACAAGCTGTGTTCCAAAAAATTGCAGGAAAAAAGGAAAAGTTAGAGGCCTGTCATTGTATATGATAATAAATCACATTTCACCTGATCCCAACTCACTTAATAGACTGAAGGAAGGTGCTTAGATTTCAGGCTTTATTAGAAATTCCGTCTCACAAAAAATGCAAATGCAATTGATTAGCCACCCTACCAAACCAAACTGAAAGAAGCTTTTTGCCGCAATAGTGTATTGCCTACTTTGATTCATCAGCTTGTTCCTACTGGATATAAGACACTCTCAATAGAGGAAGAATATTGGTGTATATGTTGGCAGCTAGATCCTGTACCAATTAAAAATTTAGTCAATTGCATAGTCGAACATTTGAGTGATTATTACTCACAGTGCTGTTGTATATTTTGATAGATCTTTCTCCCCTTCAAGTGTAGTTATCAAATCCATCATTTCTCCAGAAGCTATTTGGAACTCTACCTATGAAACACACACACAACACACACGAAAAAAAAAGGCATGCGAAAAAGAAAAGTAGAAAAATTGTAAACTATCGCATACCATCTGCAGAATATAGAGAAATGAACTCAACAAAGGCAAGGCATCCACCTCATTGAACAAGTCAAGCAGATCTGCATAATAAGGCTGGTTTCTGAAGTGTTTCTTGAGAATCCTATTAATATGGTTCCAAAGTAAAACACCATCATTTACAGCAATCATGCCAACCTGGAAAAGCACAAAATGAGCTTACAATATAGAGTTCTCAAAAAGAGAAAATCAAAATGCTTAGGATGGCTCATGGCTGAAACCTTGGGCAATCTAAACCAACAAGGTCGCCCTCGCCGTGTGTGAGAATTATCCAGAATATCATCTAAAACAAGAACACATCCCACTAAGTTACCAACTGTGAACATCAAAATCACTATGTTGTCGGTCCTCATTTATATTAACATGACAACCCAACTGGGGGAGGATTAACATATAAGTTAAAGTTAAAAGAAGAAACACAAATTATAACTAGTAGTCATGGACACAAAATCTAAGGACATCTACAACAACACCAACAACGATTCAGTAATTAGGCAGGCTCTGGGAAGGTCAAGATGTACGCAACCTTGCCTCTAACAAGACTCACAAAAATAAGAAAATAGGGGAGGCAATAAGAAATAAGAGGGAAAACTATAAATATATACAATTTATTCATTAATCCAGGGATATACCGGTCAGTTCATGTATATTTTTGGTCGAAAAAGGTCATAAGGTAGTAATCAACCAAGAAAAACATGATACAATGTAGTTAATTTTAAAAATAATAATTATAAAAGGCAGTTACTCGCAAAAGGTGGAACATAAAAGATAGCTTGTTTGGTAGGGAGGATTTGATAGGAAAAGAAAGAGAATAAATGGTGCAACTTTCCCATATTTGGTTTGACAAAATGTAGAATAAGTAATTAGTAAGGAAAAGAATTGATGGGAAAGATTTATCATGAAATCTCTATTTTACTTTCCTACCAAATTGGTGGGAATTGGAAGGAAAGAAAGATGGAAAATCTGTCAAATTAAAAAGTTATAAATATATCCTCAATTTTCACTTCCTTCCAATATAATAAAATGATTATTATAGTCTCGCTATGTTTCATCTTTTTTTTTTTTTTTTTTTTTGGAACTTGTAACTAAACAAAGGGAAAGAAGAGTTTCTTTTCAATTCCTACATATTAAACCAAACATAGAAAATGTGATTTATTTTCCTTTCTTTTCTCTTCTATTTTTTTTTTTTCCTTCTCTTCCTTTCTTTTATTTTCATATCATCTTAATGAAACCAAACAAGATGTAAAACTCTGATTTTTTTGTAATAAAAGTTTAGATTGTTTTAAAACAAAAATTTCCACTTTTGGCTACTTTGCATTTAATCTTACGGGGCGTTTGGTAAGTGGGAATGGAAATATGAGGGATTTGAGATGGGAATTTGGTGTTGGGGAATTTGATGGGAGTTCAAGTTGTAATTCTCAATCCTTTGGTTGTTGTATAAATGAGAATAGGTAGGAATTTTAATAGTTGATTTACTAAAATACCCTTCATTAATGATGGGGAGTGGTGGAGATTGATTAATAAAAAGGACATTATAGTAATTTAAAGCTAATATGTGAATTCCCACCCCAATTACCAGGCCCCCCCTAGGTATTAAATTGGTGGGAATTGGGGCCTTTTATTCTCCATTCCAATCCTTCTTTTATTCCCAATCCCACAAATCAAATATAGGAATTAAGATTTTGGGATTTAAAATCCTATTCTCGCCTCTCTATTCCCTTCTACCAAACGCCCCGTTAAAGCGCATATACCAAGGGAATTGGGGTCTGACAAGATATTAAGAGAAAGACGAGACGCTTAGCCTTCGCAAATTATTAGGTGCTAGCTCCTAAGGCGCCAACATGCATGGAAAAAAAAACACGCGTGGGAAAAAAATGATTTTTTTGATTTTTTTTTTTATTACTATTGAACACAGATTGATAACCGTTAGACCTTAAATTTATGAACGACTATTTATAAGTTATTGAAAAATAAATTTGATTTTGGCTATAGATTCATAGTTATATGGTATAGATTCATAAGCACAGATTCATAAGTTTAAACACATATTCACTACTTTTTTTTTCTTTTTCTTTTTTGGTAATCACGGAATCAAAAGCGTAAGTTCATGACTTTAAAAAAAAATTGTAAAATAAAAAATATATTTTTTTTGAAAATTGAAAAAAAAATCATCTTAGATTCAGAAAATATTACCTTAGATTCAAACGTAATTGTTATCATAGTACAGATTCATAGAATGGAAACATGGATTCATATGGGAGCACCTAAATTTGGCAAAATCTGACCCAATCTGAAAACCCGACTCGACCTGTCCGATAAAAAACCGACAAAAACTAATTTAAAATATGGAAAGTACACAAATTTTTTTTTATCATAGACATGCAATTGAGTTCAACCCGACCTGAACCCGACACGACCTGCTAAAACAAGCACAAAATATACCTAACCCGAAAATCCAACCCGATCTAACCGATAAAAAACCGATAAAAATTAACTTGATATCTGAAAAGTAGACAAAAAAAAAAAAAAAAGTTATTACAGGAAAAATACTTGAGACCGACAAATTGGACCCGACCACTCCATTTGCTAAGTATAGGAGCACCTATATATATAGGTGTTATTGAGAGCACCATTTACCTATTCGTTAGCCTCGGAAAACCAACCATACCGGAGATGATTGGGGGATGCGTTCCGCCACAGCCACAGCCTCAGCCTCTGACTGCCAGCAACGCCACTCATCTCTTGCAATCCGTCGAAGCTTTTCTTTTTGACTGCGATGGTTCTTCTCTCTCCTTCTCTCTACTGCCTTCCTCCTCCCTTTTCACGAAGAACTGAAAATTTTGAATTCCAAATTTTAGGGGTGATATGGAAGGGCGACAAACTAATCGATGGTGTTTCTGAGACGCTTGATTGGCTAAGATCTCAGGTAAGTAAGGCCTTTGCTTTTACTTGTTCGAAGCATAAATAAATAAATTGAATTAGCCTGGCAGTATTCGCTTGTTTTTGTTTTCTTAACCTAACTTGTGTTTTTTTGATTTATTAATTAGACTAGTTTATCATTTATGGCCATTTGTTGGCAGGGGAAGAAGCTTGTCTTTATCACCAATCATTCCGCCAAATCAAGGAGACAATTTGCCTCCAAGTTCCATTCTCTTGGCATTTCTGTCACTGAGGTTTGTTTGTACTAATTCTTAGCTACTTATTCCTGGAGTATTACATTACATGAAGAAATGAAAAAATCATTTCTATTGCCGCTCTCAGTCTTACCATAAATATTAACTCCATGATGCTGATGCTGATGCTGCTGCTGCTAATGATGACGATGATGATATGGCGGGGCAGGACGAGATCTTCTCCTCCTCATTTGCAGCTGCTATGTACTTAAAGTCCATTGAATTTCCCCGTGATAAAAAGGTTTTTAAGTATTTATCATAATCCTAGCATTTTCAATGTACTTGTAATAAAATTTCTTCAGCTTCCCCGTGGGCAGTGGCCTTGCAAATTGCGATCCAATTTCAATATACTCCCGCCATTTTCTGTTTCAGGTGTATGTTGTTGGTGGTGAAGGCATCTTGGAGGAGCTGCAGCTTGCTGGCTTTAAAGGTCTTGGCGGCCCTGTATGTCCCCCTTTCTTTCCAATACTTTCCCCATATCAATTACTAGGACTGTAAGTTTGCTTTGAGTCTTGCCCGACTCTATAAATCAATTTACACCATGATAGGCTTATGCTGCATATCAGTATATGTTTGTCACTGGTTATAGAGTTTAGAGCCCGTATGAATCTCTTTCTGCTCCGCGATTGACGTAAACCTACTGCAGGAAGATGGCAAAAAGACGGTAGAACTCAAAGAAAGCCCCTTCTTTGAACATGACAAAAGTGTATTGTAACCCACAACTCTTTCTTTTTGCTTCCTTAAAAAAAAAAAAAAAAAAAACTGATTTTGAAATAAAAAATGCAGTTTAAGTTGTTGAAGCACCTTCTCCTTGTGCTCATTGTTGTGGTTTGTTTCCAGGTGGGAGCTGTTGTGGTTGGAATGGACCCCTCTATTAATTATTACAAGCTCCAGTAAGAGTATTATATTTTCTGGCATAATTACAACTGAATCTTTTCCATCTTTTTGTTGTACATATTAGATCGAAATGTCAAGCAAATGGACACCCTTTCCCATAGTCTATAAGATGATCATGCATTATAATTAAGATGAAGTAACTTGCTGTTGTCATTTCTCAGTCTGTCATCTCCGTATAAGTTTGTTAGAACTTAGAAGTAGTTGTGTGTAGTTAGGTCTTAGATTCTATTTTACTTTGCCGATTGTTAACCTCATTCCTTGACGAATGTCTATATAAGCTAGGCACACAGAATTGAATCAATCAAGCCCTCCCTTCTCTTCCACATTTTCTCTTAATTTCTCATTAATGGCTTCCACGCTTAACAAACATGGTATCAGAGCGGCACCATTGATGAGATTGTGAGCTCGAAGAAAATGAGATTGAGCTACGTATTCTTCTTGATGAATCTGTCAACTAAACACATTTTTTCTTTCAAATTTTTCCAGCATTCTTAGTAAAATTCTTTGTTAATTCATTTGTTAAAGAACTGATTTGATTTCATCAGTTCTTCTAGCTAAACATTTGATTGAGACTCGATTTCATTTCATTTCGATTACTTACATTGATCCTTCAAGTAATTAAGCTACATCATACTAGGAATTCAGAATTCAATCACTGTTTCATACATCATGGGAACAGATGCACAAAATTCCTCCGACTTTTTTCACAATCCATTTGTTTTTACACCCCTCAAATGATCTAGGATCTCTCAGCGTGAGCACTAAAATCATTGGAGCTGATAGTTACAGATCGTGGAGAAGAGCAATGGAGATCAATCTCTCCACAAAAACGCAAGCTAGGCGCTGTAACGGGAGCTATTCACAGACGTGATGATGCTGTTACTGCACAACAGTGGGACATTTGTAATAATTAGTAATAGCTTGGATTCTTCACTCAATTTCTGATCAAATTTCTCATTCTATCTTGTATCTTCCATTTGCTGCTGTAATTTGGGTTCAATTGGAGAGGAGGTTTGCTCATAGTAATGGTTCAAGAAGATACAAACCAAATAAGAGCACTTATGATTTGAAGCAGAATTCTAGTTCAATAAGTGAATACTATACAAAAAGATGAAATGCTTTTGGGAGGAAATGAAGCTATGAGTGATCTTCCTAATTTTAGATTAGTGTATTTTTGAAAGCCTTAGCTAAGCATCAAGAAGATAAGATTATTCAGTTTTGAATAGCTTGGATAGCATTTATGGACCACAGAGGGGTCAACTTTTGCTTTTGTCACCATTTCCTTCTGTTGAATCTGCGTGTGCAATGTTACAACAAGAATAATCTAAAAAAGAAGCTCTCACTGTTACAATGTGATGGAGTTTGTACAGTAGTAGGAGTGATGAAGTTTGTCCTAAATGTGGAAAAAAGAGCCATGATAGAGTCAAGTGCTGGCAGATTGTTGGTTGTCCTCTCTGGCATCCTTTGCATAAACAATTTCCTCAAAAGAAGCCCTATGGTGTATCTGGTGGCTCACAGGGTAATGGTCGGAGGACTAATTTTCTGAGAGGAAATTATAGAGGGAAAACTGCTGCTCATGTGGAGGCAGTTGGTGTCAAAGCTGATGCTGTCCCAACAATGAATCAAATTTCCTTCAGAAAACAACAATTTGAGCAACTAGGGAATGCTGCAGGCTGTAGCTCATACAGTTACTGAGGAACCCATCTGTTCTTGTGCTTTTGCTATGACATATTCACGGATTCTTGACATTGGTGCCACAGACCACATGACATCCACCACAAAAAACCTAACCAAAGTCAAACCCTTGACACATAGGCTATGTTTGGCAAAACAGCTAGCTTTTAGCTTTAAGCTTTAAGCTTTCAGCTTTCAGTTCTTTGTGTTACTCTCAGCAACCACAACCAAACACTTTGCCAGATTTTTTTTTTCTAAAACAGCTACAGCTACCTCTTTTTTTGAGAAGCTACCCATGCAAGCTTTCAATTGAAGCTTGCAAAACAGCAATTTTGTTGCCATTTTGCAACATCTCTTATCTAATTTATACTGTTTTTTCTTCATTTATCATAAAACAGCTACAGCTAATAGCTAATTTTGCCAAACATAGCCATAGACCTAAAAGAACCTCTTAAATGGCCAAGCATATGAGATGTCTCATTTAGGTACATTGGCTCTTGCAAATAGTTTGATTTTGCAGAGATGTTCTTTGTGCGCCCTCTTTCAAATTCAATTTACTATTCATTCCTAAGCTTGTTAAAGACATGAATTGTTTTGTCATATTTCATTATTCCTTTTGCCTCATCCAGGACTCGATTACAAAGACTCTTAGAGGGATTTGACAAGAGAAAGATGGGTTATATTATCTAGGGGTGAGCAAACCGGGTACTCGGTCTTTTTTCGGGAACCGGAAACGAAATCGGCACAGCCGGTTCCACAAATTTTGGAACCGGGTTACCCGGTTCTTTGCTAAACTTGGAGATAATATTGCATTTATCAATAAAAATGCTTATTAACTAAAGTATATACTCCCTCCGTTTTTTTTAAATGTTGTTTTAGATTTTCGTGTCCAAGTTTGACTATTGAATTGTAAAAAATTTACTTTGATTCACAATATGAAAAAATACTTGCTAGATTCGTATCGTAAAGTACTTTCATAATATATGCTTTTTATAATTTTTGGTTATATATTGATGTACGTGGGAAGGACTCAAGAGGGGGGGGGGGTGAATTGAGTCCTTTAAATTCTTGAATCTTTTTCGAACTTAATACACACTGTGGCTCAGTTCTGCTGGAACTGTTCCACTCAAAGCAACGTACAGAAAGTAAACAATGAACACACGATTTAGCGTGGAAAACCTCTCAAACCACCGAGAGTAAAAACCACGACCCCGTAGGGATTTTGCCAATACTACTTGTTTTATTAAGCAGT
>BSSO01000770.1:0-28900 GCA_030267885.1 Mesembryanthemum crystallinum
AACTAAACACTAAAGTAGATTGCCAATTCTAATAGGCAAAAAATCCACTTCTAATAGGCATGCTTTTTGGTTTCACTCACGCCTGATTAGATAAGATTATAAACATGAGTAAATTTTCATTTTTTAAAGCATATATTATGTGATGCAAAATTTCACATTACAGCGAACAAACACATAAAATTTCAATGAAAAAAAAAATGTTATACAAATGAACTCATAAAAAAAGAAAGAAAAAGAAAAATGTGATAATGATATTACAACAATCAACTTATCAAAATTCTAATTCGTGCATCGCACGGGGTACAAACTAGTTAGTGATTACAACGACAACACCTCAACAACTTAAAATATTGTAAAGAACATAAAATCTAAATAGAAGAACAAGACACACGATTTACGTGGAAAAACCCAACCTGGGTCAAAACCACGGATCGAAGGATAAACAATTCACTATATCAAAGGAGATTACAAACGGGAAACTTTCCCACACAAACTGTGTCTCTTAAATCTCACAAGGCTCTTTTAATCTTGAAGGAATTAGGTCATCTTCAAGAACAATCAAGTAGGAACATCCTCACATCTTGATAATCACACTCAACCACTCTAACCTAGAGAATTTATGTTAGAGAATTCTTAATCTAGATGCTTAATTAACCTTATAGTAATTATATAAGTAGGCAACTAAACAACCTAAACCAACTAATTTTAGGTCTCTTTGGCCGTCATAGGAGTTGTACTAGTTTTAGGAAACATTCCATAAAGCCCACAAAGAAAACTGCCGAAAATCTTTGCGAAATACAACCAAATAGCTCCACCCGAGCGGGTGGAACCATGCCTAAATCCCACTCGCCCAGGTGGGACTATTTTTGCTCGAAATTGGGCTATCTGCCGGCCACAGGACCATCCGCCTGGGTGGTCTTCCACGCTTATTTGACGCCCTATTTCACCTCTCTCGACCACGCTTTTTGCCATATCATTTAGCCGCTTGATTAGCCTTTGAGATTAACTCGTGAATTCGAGTCATACCCTAACATTGTACGAGCAAATAAACTTTTAAAGAATGGAATATTCAAAACAACTAAATGCTTTTTTTTTTTAGGACATATAAACCTGACCAGCGAGCAAATAGTTGCAGAAATGACTCCATCGTAGCCCATGTAAAATTAATATAAGGATGCTCTACGTAAGGGTGCCATTGACTTAAAGTTTGATGGAGCAAAAGCTAAACATGGCTCGAGAACCTCGTATGCTATAGGTGAAAATTGAAATGCTTAAAACTAGTAGTCAAAATATAGTTTTGCACATATTCTTATTGTAGAGGCTAGAACATTTAAAAATGTACTCTAACAAGCAATAGAATTATGGTGCAATAACATCTCCATTGAAGAATATAACAAACTTAGTTTGTAAGTTATACAAGGTGCTTGGTAGATTCCATAGGTCATCCAATCGAACAATGCATTGGAGGGCAAAGCAAGGAACTATGTTAGGGTGCGTTTAGTTCGCTTGAAAGTACACAAAGTGAATAACCTGAATTGAATTGAACTGAACGACCTGACCTGACTTGAACTGAACTGAATAAATAGTAATATATGAGAGAAAAAATGTATTACCTGAATTGAACGATATGAACTGAATTAAATTGAATTGAATGACCTAAACAAAATATTCGGTAAGATGAAATGAAAACACGCAGAAGATCTCGGTTGCCATTGAAATTAGAGCATGCTTTAGAGATGAAAATTCAAAATCTTTACAATCGGACGGTTATGATTAACGTCAACATCATAGTCAAAAGGACCCACAGTAGCATAACGCCTCACTCTCTCAAGTCCCATTTCAAAATAACTTCGAAGAGCGCGAAAATGGAACTCTGCTCAAATTCTCTCTCTCTCTCTCTCTCTTTCTCTCTCTCTCTCTCTCTCTCTCTCCCCTTTTACGGTGAAGATTGTCTCGACTTTCGTCATTCTTGTTCTCTTCTTTCTTCTTTTTCACCACCCTTTTCAGATTCCCTTTTTTTAAACCTACTAGCCGTACTAATTTGGAGTTTCTTTTGTTGGGTAATTTTTCAAATACTCAAAAAATCTACAGAATTTTTGAATTTTCTCCTTTTAGCAGCAACTTTGATTTGATTTGAATCCTTGCAGTTCAAGTTCAAAATCCAACGCACCCTTCGAGGTAGTAGTACTTGCTTGCTGCTGGTAGGGAAATGGGGAAAGTTCCCTTTTCTTTCTCTCTCCTCAACCTCGAGCTCCCAGCTCTGTAACAATGGAGGTCGTCTTTTAAAGCTTCAGAGGATGTAAGCTCTCTTTCTCTCTCATTACCCATTTGTGTTTTGTGGGTTTTAAGCAGCTATTCTAAATGAGGGTTTGTTTTGGGTTTTGTGGATTTTCGCGATACTGAGGGGAAATGGGTTTTTTTGGGGTTTATGAGGAAGTTGCTTAATTAGATTGGGTTTGGAAATGTTACCTGGTCTTTTTGTTTTCAATGTGGCATGAGAATGTATGTTAACCAATTGAGCTTTTGAATATTGAATGTTGAATGTTGAGTTCCATGCTCATATTCTTGTTTTTATTACTCCTTAAGAATTGGTGTATAGACACTCAGAATTTGGTTCTGGGTTTATATGGGATGGGGTTTGAAGGTTTAAACTAGTCATTAAAATAACAGTATTTGTTTTGAATGGTATTAGTTGATTGTTTCTAGGTTGATAAAGTCAGATAGGGGTTAGAATAAGGTTTGGGAAATGAAAATGACAAAATTGTATATAACCCAAGTGTAATTTGTTTTTGAAATCAACTGCCATGATCTGGTATGGTATGTTTCTGAATTTGGCCCAGCTGAGAAACTGCCACCGGTAAGTTGATTATCATGTGAAGGGATTGGCCCTGGTGGATTGTGAAGGTGGAGATTAATCTGATAATCAAATTTTTAATGGCAGTTAATTTTATCTTATGCTTGTTATTTGATGTTTGCAGCACAGAAAGTGGTTCTCAAGAGAACTGTTGCTGTTCTCTTGACCTATCAATGGCTCCATTTTGTACTCAGTAATTAGAGTGCTGTAGGATGCAGCACAGTCCCTTTGAGTTGAAATTGGGTTCTGTTTTTCGTTCCTGGACTTTTGTCATTTGAGGTAGAGAAAAGGAAGAGGAAAGAAAAATGAAGTCAAGAACTGAGCTGAAATCAAAAGGGCCTAAAAAGGTTAGCCCTCAACAAGCTGTGTTTGAACTCAAGCACCGAGTGGTTTTTGCTTTGAATAAGATTGCTGACCGTGATACGTATCAAATTGGAGTTGAGGAGCTGGAAAAAACAGCTCAGAATTTGAACCCAGATGGGATTATACCATTTATGTCTTGTGTATTGGATACTGATTCGGAGCAGAAGAGTGCAGTCCGTAAGGAATGTGTCAGGATGATGGGTGTACTGGCGAAAATTCATGGGGGCCTTATTGGGCCGCACCTGGGAAAGATGGTTGCTTCCATAGTAAAACGGCTCAAGGATCAAGACTCTGTTGTTAGAGACACATGTGTGGAGACGATGGGTGTTCTGGCCTCAGAATTTGGAAACAGTCAAATTGAAAGTGATGGTATCTTTGTGTTACTAGTTAAGCCTTTGTTTGAGGCTTTGGGTGAGCAAAATAAGTACATTCAATCAGGTGCAGCTATGTGTTTGGCCAGGGTAATTGATTACATGGATAATCCTCCAGTGTCAATATTGCAAAAGATGTTGGCTCGCACTATGAAGTTGCTCAAAAATTCGCACTTCAGGGCTAAACCTGCCGTTATTGAGTTGAACAAAAGTCTTATTCAGGTTAGCTATTCCAAGTGGTTTACATAATTCTCTTATCTGATATGTGTTGCCTTTTGGTCTTGAGTATGCTGCATATACTCATTCCTAGTATGTGTTAAAGGGACTATTCATGCATAGCATGCTACTTTCAAGCATATATGCTTTGTTTATGTTAAGTTTCTACTTCCATTGATAGTTGATACAGTGCTTCTTTGAGAGCATTATGAAACAATTAAAAGCCCAAAACATGATAATGTGAAAGAAGCATAGGATGGTGTAATCAAAGCCCATGTTGGTTGTCTATATAAAGTTGCTGCTGGAGGGCATGATACTCGTGTTATTTATTTATCATCATCAGCAAAAGGACAAAACAAATTATTCTTGCATCATATTTGTAATTCAATACTGTTTTGCAAATTACATGCCAAATTTTTTAATTCTATATCAGCTTAGTTGATGTCACTGTACACATTCTTCATTGATTTAGGCAGGAGGCGCTCTATCGCATAGTGCTTTATCCACCGCAATTTGCAGCATCCAAGAAACTCTTAAGGATACTGATTGGACTACTCGTAAAGCTGCTTCATTAGCGTTGGGCGAAATTGGTTCAAGTGGGGGGTCCTTCTTGGCACCTTTCAAGGCTTCTTGCATTCAAGCACTTGAATCATGTCGTTTTGATAAGGTGAATTGATAGCTTATCTTGCTTTGCCTCTTTCTTGTTCCCTTTTTCTTTTCTCTTCTAAACCTACTTGACTAAAAAGGTGACCTGACTGCATGCTTGCTCTTACTATGCAGGTGAAACCAGTTAGAGACACAGTAACACAGGCACTCAGTTGCTGGAGAAATATTGGAGAGCATGATGTGCCCGAACCTTCAGGTACGATACAGTAAAAGAAAATGGCTGCTAATGTCTGTATTAACACTCAAAAGTTATGGTTTAATCTTTGCCCTGGGTTTCTCTAGTATCAAAGTCACTTATACTGCAACACCTTACCTTCTGGTGCTCATGTCAGCGCCTAATCTTCATTTATCCAATAAACGTGAAAAAGTGATTTTGGGTTGTCCTTTGTACTATGAATTAGATTGCAAATAAGCTTGTGAACTCAAAAAATGACTGGTGGTATTGCCATAATGCTGCATTTTGCATGACCACACTATTCTATTCTACCTTTTTTGCCTGCTTAAATTATGGACAATTTCAAATCGGAGATTTGATATGCATATAGCAGCTTCTGCCAGTAGAGCAATAGCAAATATCCTGAAACTGCTTGTGATTTATGTTGGCTGATGCAATGCTGCTGGAAATTAGATGGTTTCGGTAACTTTCAACTTGTATTTCAGATGGTCTTGTGTTGGTCTTCTCACATAGCCGATTATTGTGGTGTTGTATACTTGTATTATATTCTAATGGATTTGTTGCCAAATGCAGATAATTTATGTGGAGATGACCGGAGTGATCTTGTTAGTGCTGGCAGCTCTATGTGGAAAGATGGTTCTCATAAAGATTCCAGAACTAACATGGTCAAGAAAAGAGCTCCCCTATCAGGCAGAAAAGGAAATCAAACTTCTGCTGAGAAAAGTTGTATATCCAACAACAGTGATTGGCATGTAGATATTGCTGTTCCAAAGATGCACAACAGTATTCCACAATATCTTCAAAATGAAGTATCTGAGAGCAGCTCTGCTACGAGGACACGAGAAACCATAAATGCTGATGTCATAAGCATGCAAGACATTGGAAATGAGTATGAGCTAGTAGATGAAAAGCAAGAGTATTCATCTTCATCCAACCATGTTTCAGACAACTTTACCAATAAGTTTATGGCAGCTGCTCATAGCCGTTCTCAGAGAAGTGATTCAAAGTCAACAAGAGGAGATCAACTCTTTCCATCGGAAGGAAATAGTGGTGAAATGCAATTATACATGTCAAAACTGACAGATCGCAGAAGTCTTGATTCTACTATAACGGAAACTGAAGAGTCCCACCGTGTGCATGTTTCCTGTTCCCAGACCGAAAGTGAGATGTCTTCCATCCGTAAACAGCTTATGGAAATTGAAAAGAAGCAGTCAAGCTTGATGGATCTCTTACAGGTGATTTTTATATGTTAAGTGGGAAGTCCCACATTGGAAAAATGTGAGAGCCTTGAGGTGTTTATAACTAGAGGAGTTAGTCCACCCAGTGTCAATTGGTTTTGGGTTAGAACCTCCTTAATGTTATAAACACTCTCTGTAATGGGCCCAATTGTTAAAACTTAACATTATATGTTCCCCTCTTTGGGTTGCTCAAACTGTCTTTTCTTAACAAGTCACTTTGAGTATGTTTCTCGTGAGCCCTGTTGTCCACATGTAAAGCTACGCAGCCTTTTGTATCAAATTTGAGCTTATCTTCATTTGCTTTGCAAAAGAAGCAAAGCTTCCACAAAATGAATAACCTGGTGAATATGTAGACTGGGCAGAGAAAAAGGTTGAATTCTTATACTATTTGCTAATCCTTCAAGTTGTTGATCTCCTTCCTCTAATCCTATACGTCTGTAACCAAATCATTCTTTCGTTACCAAATCAATTCTGTTTGAGTGATCCTTGCATGGAAAATTCGTTTAGCACATCAAGTCATTCCTGTTCTTTTTTCGCTGTAAAACTTGCATAGTAACTTATGTGATATTGCAATGCTCTATTTGTTTTCTGACAGGTATTCACAACCAGCACCATGGAAACCTTGTCAGTCATACAGTTGAAAGTTTCAAGCTTGGAACATGCAGTTGATAGAATAGCACATGATGTTCAAGGAGGGAAATCTACTGATATTGCAAGTATGATTCATGTTGAAAAATGTCAAAGTGTTGCTTCTCCTGTGATTTCTACAACTTCGACTCCTCGGCTATCTGTAGACATGCAGGACCGAAAATCTTATGTGCGGCCTCCAAGAAACGATGTTTGGGAGGGAAAAGTAGTGAGCATGAAAAGTAAAAGCAATTCTGTCAGCCCATGTTCGGATTTTCGGAGACAGCCATTGTCAATGATGAATAGAAGCATGATAGGAGAGGGGACAAAGAAAAGTTCTGGGCAAGATCTTAAGCCGAGCTATCATAGAACTAGAAAAACTAACAGTGTCTTTGCTTCAGCTTTAAACGCTGACGACAGGAATAGAGGTAGAGTAAGTGAAAATGAAATCTGGAAACATGTTAAGGGTTTTCTGCGTGAAGGGAACCTTCATTCTGCCTACAGAGAAGCTCTCCATTCAGGCAATCAACTTGTTCTGATTGAGCTAATCAATGAAACTGGTCCTGTGCTGGAGAGTTTATCAAGCAAAACAATCAGTGATCTTCTTACCACTTTAGCATCTTGTGTCTTGGAACATAGAATCGTTGAATCAATAATTCCTTGGTTGCAGCAGGTAACTTACTTTTGTTTCACTATCATTTTATCTTGAAGTTTGCTAGCTTATTTTCTAGTATCCCTAGTGATTGTTCATCTGTTGTTCTAAGTTGTGAAATAATATTATACTCATCATTAGGTTCATTTTTCAATTAAATTTTGGAGGTCAAGCTGTCGTATTTCTTGGAGTTGATAACTCTATCAGTAGAGGAATTTGCTAAAAAGTTTGATCATACTTGCAAATAAAGAAACTAGTTGATCGGTTTATTAGACGTGTATAAATATAGTTTACATAATTCTTAGTGTTGCCATTCTGCAGAAGCTTGAGTCCCTTGAAAAGCTTACTGATATTTCCATCGTTTTCAGGTAGTAGACCTGAGTGCTATTCACGGGGTGGACTACATTCCTCTTCCACTGAAAGTGAGGAGAGAAATTATATCTGCAATGCAGGAAGCTTTGGATGTCGAAGTTACACATCCCACAAAGAGAAGATTGGTTGCACAACTGGCAATGAAATTGCAACATATCTGGGGTGAGACTGCTTTTACATAATTTTGTTGCCTTAACTTCTCTTTTTCATGTTTTCTTTTTGAACTTGTTCAATGTTGAAGGTTATCTTCATCATTCATGACAGTGAGAAGGAAGTCTGCATTTCAAGCTATCTACAACTTTATCTAAGATATAAACATCTAGTTGCATTAGCATGAGCCAATTGACCTGTTTGTCACACTAATTATTAGATATTTCAAGAACCAATCGATTCATAGCTACTTTTATTGTGAGTCAGTAATATTTAGTGTTACTATCAAATGGTATGTCTCTTATTGTTGCTTGAAAATTTTGTTTCAAATGCCTTCATGCAGTGAAAAATTCTGAAAGTAACACTAGGCCAAATTCTGAGAGTCAATTCTTGATAAGAAACTTCTCTGTCGTCTTGGGTATGGACTGTATGGTTTGTAGATATTCATTTTCCCGTTGCTGGAAATATCACCTGGACTTGAAGAAAAATGTCCTGCAAAGACATTTTCAGTGACAAATCCATGCCTTAGGTAGAGCAAGGAAGCCTAAAGCCCTAAATTGGTCATCAACTGTTTGACATTAATTTGTTCCTTTCTTTTTACTTGCTTTGCTTGTCTTTGCAACTGAATATCGTGAGTGCTAAACTCATCTGCTTGCTAATTTCAATTTGCTGATTCGCTTATTGGCTTGTTCGATTATTGCAGGGCAATGTCCTTGAATGTCAGTCAAGACAATGACACTGGTGGTGGGCTGGTGGCTCTGGATTTACATAATTCTTGTAGGAAGTTTAATGTTAGTCTTGTATCCTGTGTAGTTTGCCATCTTGTAGGAAGTTTTCTGACAATGCTGTTTCCCCAACTGTTTTGTACATCTTACATAAGTGTTCTGTGTTCATGTTAATTGCTCTGTTTTATCCTTGGAGGGATTTGGGTTTCACTGTTAAGTGATGGATGGATGATTGTCTGTACTGTTTGAGCTTGATCAAGAACAAACCAATGCGCTGACATCTTTCCTTTTTAGTTTTTATTGAATCAATTAGTAGTTTGAAAATATAAATAAGATAATCGTCTATCTCTCTAACATTAGATAAAGTAAAATATTAATCTCACAAACTTACAGACATTTGTTTAACTGGTGGATAAGGTAAAATATTTGAGCCAGTTTGTCCCATTACAGTAAACTTAGAATTTAACCTCACGAGTATATATTAGTATGATATAATGCTGCTTCTCAATATGTAAGTATACTTTTTGGATTCATCTTTACATGTAACTTTAAGAAATGTAATTTTTACATTTTTATCTCTTATGTTTTGTAAAGTATAAACGGTCAAAGATAATTTGTAAAAAGGTGTCGGTTAGTCAAATTTGACAACCCAAAAGGCTTGTACAAAAGGTCCTAAGCCATTTTAAAAGAAATCTAAAGTCAAACTGGACTTGGAAGTTGGGACCTACTGATACAAGAGTATCCATAACAAATGAATAAATAATGGAGTGTTAAGGAGTAAAAGACTCATGAGTATACTACAGTATATACATCCAGATTTGATACATTAAGTTTTGGTCAAATTCTGACACAACTCAATATACCAGTTCAAAATTTTCTGCTAGGACTGACTGACTGACTGACTGACAGAAAGCTCAGAGATCATTGCTATTTGCTCAGAGAATTAGTGCTCCTAATAAAGATTTGCTCTTAAATCAGATTTTCATTCAAAATGGATTATGAAGAAATTAGATAGAGAAGGGAATTTTCCCCTTCTCCAACTTCCCCAAATAAAAAAAAAAGGAAAAAAGAAAAAGAAACCAACAGATCTATTGTAAGGCAACAATTCAATATCAGTATCCATTTTTATCCCTGTAAGATCTATTTTGAGGCCTCAGGTCTGGGGACTGGTTGAAAATACCATAGTTGTTTTGCGGCTCGCTTCTGCTTCTCCCCTCTCTCCTCCTCCGATGTCCTGCACTTTCCTTCTCATCTCCGTTCTTGGTCGTCATACTGTCAGGGTCCTCTTTCGGAGCTTCGTAGAGAGTCACCCCACCATTTTGAGCTAATGATGCCATTTCGCGGCTTCCTTCTTGCTGATAAACAGCTTCAAGAATTTCAACTACTTGACTCATCAAGGGCCTTCCTTTGGGATTTTGGCTTAAGCATTGGTACCCCAAATTGGCGACTCTCATCATCGCCTTAACTGAAAACTGCCCGTCAATTCTGGCATCTAGAATTTTTAGAAGTTTTTTGTTGTTGTTCAAGAGTGGGCGACACCATTCTACTAGATTGTGTTCTCGACTGGGCCTGCACTTGTCTAATGCTCTTCTTCCGATGAGCATCTCGAGCAGCACGACTCCAAAACCATAAACATCACTTCTGGCCGTTAAATGACCTGGCAAAAATTAGGGAATTTAGACCCAAGGTCTTATCAGAAGATGTATCACATACATGTCAATTATGGACACTAAAATCATACGAGGCATGATGGACCCAACCCAGTACAAAGTGCAAACATTCATGACATAATGAAAAGACATGAGGTGTTTTTCTAATCTCAGTCAAATCAGCTGAAACTGTCAAGTGAACTCAATAAAACTCTAGCTCTGCAATCTCACCCTTGGCACAAAATTAGGCACTCCCATCATTCCAAATTAAATGTCACCTTCTCCTATCAATCCTTGAGAGACTCCTAACAGGATAACATGTGCAAAATCAAGCATAGTTTGGAAAAAGGATGTCCATTTCTGGGGGATGTCCCGAAAATGACAAAAAGAGAAATCACAAAGATTAAGAAAGAAGTTTTTGGACAATAAAACCCTTGCTTTTTCCACACGATTCAAGAAATAAGCTTTTGCACATGGGTTGGAGGTGGGTAGTTTGGTCAAATTCTATGAAAAGAACACCCAAAAATAGAAGTGTTAAGTTTATTATGAGACGAACCAAATAGGAAAATGTTAAAGTTTATTTTGGGACAGAGGGAGTGCTGTTATAGAGGTGATATAAAATGTCATAATTCTATACAGTGCTATAATGCAAATTCATTTTGAATGCAACTCATTTGTTAAAATGCTGTGAGCATATCACACCATACAACACAATGTCAGCTCCATCACTAATTAGAAGGCATACCAGTCATTATGTATTCTGGAGCTGCATAGCCATAGGTGCCCATGACACGTGTTGACACATGAGTTTGGTCTCCCATAGGCCCTTCCTTTGCGAGTCCAAAGTCCGAAAGCTTTGCATTGAAATTCTGCATATCATAATTGAAAAATCTCAGCCAAGAAACACAGAACTATTTCATCAATCAAAAGCAAACCAGAATCAATCTGCTTCAAGATATAAGCATAGTAAGGTAAAGAAAAAGAGCAAGATGTACAAGTCATTAGCAACATTGTGTTCTTTATCAGCATCACAGGTCATGGTAGCAAACTAGCTATCCATGAAAACACAAAGATGATGGACAACATGGACAATATTTCTCTAAATATACCACATATACTCGAAAATTACTAAGCATGTATAATTAATTTCTGAACTTACACTCTATGTATAGGCTAGTCTATTGATAATTCTGCCAATTGCCTCATAGGGGGAGGGGGAAGCAAGATCAGTAGTATAGGCAACGTGTAACAACTAACCGAATCAAGCAAGATATTTGATGTCTTGAAGTCACGGTATATGATAGACCGCTCCAAACCATGAAGAAAAGCAAGCCCTTTAGCAGCATCTAGAGCAACCTTTATTCTCCTCAACCACGTGAGTGTAGAAGACATTCCTTGGAACATCAAAGATACCAACTTAATATGGTGTTTAATATCAATTAAATTTTAGAAAGAGTAAAACATTAACACAAGGAAGTATGTACTAACATTCAACCTAAAGTTCAATTATTGTCCGATAAGATTCTTGATTACAATTGTTTGAGAATAACAGATTTCTAGTAATCCAATGGCTACTTACTGCGGAAAAGATGTTTCTCCAGGCACCCAGATGCCATATATTCATAAACCAATAGCCTATGCTCATCTTCACAGCAGTATCCAATCAACTTTACGAGGTTGGGGTGGCTAAGTTGCCCCAAGTAACTTACTTCTGCCTGCAAAATAAAAGATGTATAGTAATTCGCAATGTACATAAAGTTAATGTTGCAAAAAGGGAGTCATCATATGATAGACTTCATTAACCATTGGCATTCAGCTATGCAAGCAATCAACTCAAGATAAGAATGCTGCTTCATTTCGGTCCCTAGTTTCAACCTGGTAAACATATCTGGGACCAAATATAGACTGCTTGCTAGGACAATTTTGTGTTGTTAAATAGAATATTCTCATCTAATGCTGTGGAGCATCTACTCAAGAATTTCAATTTTGCATGTCATACATGAGATTACCCACCAAATTGACAGCCTAAGTTCAAAAACAGAACAGCCAACATATAGGTGGACTCAGCTACATGGAGTCTTTGTCATAAAGATTCATGCAAGCAAGCTTCCACATACAAATTTCATCTATTCATTGTTTGATTGGAGAGTGTACAAACTACAAAGACACTGAGATGGACAGACTTAATCTCCAGAATTCCATTTGGAAGGAGGTATGCAGTAGACTGCAAAATGCCGAAATATGAGTTATTTCCTAGATATTACACGATAACATGATCTACTATGAACAAACAGGTGGACCTTAGGAATAGATGAAGTGCTATATGACTGGCCAGATATCTCTTACATTGTGTTTACTAAAGGGTTGACTAACAATGCATATTTTGATGGAAGGACATCTTAAAATTTTATGGATAACTAGTATTTGACACTTTTGATAACTTGCAAGCTTGTGCACCAGTATTACTTCCCAAACAAAAGCTATACATGAGCATATTGGTACATATTATTTATCACAAAGTAGCCATTGCAAATTCCTCAGAGTGCAGTTGTATCATCAGTATATATTCTACACTCTTAACGTGTAATAACATTTAAACTTGGATTAGCCCAAATTGGTAAAGGTCATTGTATAGAGTCTACTTTGCAAATGTTGGTTATCTGTGGCAATATCTCTCTGATCAAAGATCTAACTAAAATAACCTCTTTGTAACCGTAAGGGCAAGGCCACGTAAATCTGTAACCCTACCTGGCCATTTGCAGGAGCCTTGTGGGACTCATTGGGGTAAAATAATTTTATTTCTTCTTCCTCTTNATTAACGCCATAGTAGAAATCCATTATTAAGTACCAACTTTTTGCTACTTATTGGAATAGCAAGAAAGAGTAAGGATCCGTCCAATCCCATCCGTCCCCCAATCAAAAAGAGGAACTGAGAACTCAAGGGAATGCCTGTAAGAACATATTTTTCCCTTGCCTATACTGGACAACCAAAATATGTCAATGGCTACACAGCAGAGAAATGTTGCTTTCTCCAACTTCAAATATGCTTTTAGTGCAAGCCAATTTCCGTAAACTGTCCTGAATATGATAAGCTGAGAGTTTGATGTATGCCTTGTATTCCTTGTTTTTTCCCTCTCATCAGGCCACTTCTTGGTAACCATGGAATCAAAGTAACTCTAAAGAGTAAGCTGCAAGTTTACTTCATCATATAACAGAATCCTAATTGACTACTACGTGTTTACATAACATTGGAGTGATAGCAACAGCATTGTAACAAAGCTGTAGCAGGACCATGAGCAAGATGATGAATTTATATGCATAATAGAAACAAGGTGGTGGGAGATTACCAGCCATTCTTTATCACCTTGGAAACCATTTCGATTAAGCTGCTTAATGGCGACTTCTACACTCTTGTATCCTGGCCTCACTACTTCATCTATAACTCCTCTATAAACCACTCCAAAACCACCTTCCCCGAGTATGAGATCTGGTCGGAAGTGCTTCGTGGCCAACTTCATCTCCTCAAACGTAAAGATGTCCACATTACTATATCCGGGATTCTGGCGGAGTTCTTTCACATCTTTGGGGGTATAGAAAAGGCTTTGGCTCTTATTACCCTTTTGCTCAGCTGTACATGCTTCTTTACTCGTTGACGTAGTTGTAGCTTGATTTGCTACAGGGGACAATCGACCAGCTCCATGACCACCTCCACCTGTGCAACAACCACCACCAAGAAGAAAGAAAGAAATTCAACACTGATATACAAATAAATTACATATATACACAACCAAGGTCTGGAATACATGTCATTACACAACCTACTAACCTAGCTCAAGATTCTTACCAACATTTCTTCCCATACTTCCCAAATTGCACCATGTAATAAACAACTACATATGCTCAAAAAAACCCCATTTCCCATAACTCAAAGAAAACCCAGTTCCCTAAAGACAAAATACATCCCATTGCATCACATTGCCTTCTACCCAACAAAGAAAAAAAATGCCCCAACTTTCACCCCATTCAATACACATTTCTTAGGTTTCATTATTTGTTCTACATTTTGGGGACACCCATCAAATTATTCACACAATGTAGCAAAACACTAACACCAAAAGCCACAAAAACCTACCTTTTTTGGGTCCTTTCCCATGACATAAAAGGCATTAAAATTACATAGGCACTAAATTGAAAACATATGAGAGAGAGAGAGAGGGAGACCTCGGGGCGTACTCTGTTGATGGGGGCGATGAAGATGATGATTATGCTGATATGGTTTGTAATGCTGATGCTGTAAATGGGGTTGTTGGTTTGGTTGTGATCTTTCCTCAGACTCATTAGAACTAAAACACATTCCCATAATTTTCAACCCACCACTCTTCTTCTTCTCCTTCATCTTCCCATCAAAATGCGACATCTATATCAAAACCAAAAAAAAGTTCTCCCCAAAAGAGAAAAAATGGGCAAAACCCAGAAACCAAAAAGGAGAAAAAACAACTTAATAAAAAATACCCAGATGCTCTAAACTAAAAATACCAAAACCAAACCCATAAACAACCTCAAAGTTTCTTCCCATTAATCAGAACATCAAAAAATTTATCAATCCCTAATTCTTTCTAATGGGGGCAATGCTGGTACAAGGCCGGATCTGATCTGGGAATTTGAGAAACTTTGGTGGGTCGCCGGGAAACACGCCGGTTTCCGGTGAATCGCCGGTGAAAGTTCAGTTTTGTTAGTAAATTTTATGGTAAATATTTTTTTGGTTTTTGTTCACCAACAACCCCAAAAGGGAATTATTTTTGCTAAGGAAAGAAAATAAATCAATGGCTAATGGGGGAGAGGAGAGAGATAGAGAGGAGGTTGAGATGGTTTTGGGTGGATGAAGAGCCGCCTTAAACGGAAAACCATGAGAGAGAGAGAACAGAGAAGAAGAGGGCCTTGTTGTTGTTGTTGTTGTTGATGATCCCACTCTGTCTCTACGTCCTTTTTCTTTCTATCTTCACTGTCAAAGAAAAAGAGCAAAAATGCCAACATGGGCAAACAAAATTTGGTCCAACTATTAATTTCTTTTTAATCAAAGATGGACCCAACAAAAAATACGGAGTATAATAAATAAACACAGAAAACGTTGGGAAACAACGGATATAAAAGTGGGTGCAAATTTCAAAATTTTTAAAAGTACTCTTAGTTTCAGCGTCTCAGTAGGTTCGTTAAGTTGAATTTCTTTTACGATCTTTAATGCAACACTTTGACAATGAATAATTGTAATTATATATAAGTAAAAAGTAGGAAAAGATTACACCAAAAAAAATTAGGAAAGGATGATATTTAAAAATTACTTACCACTTAAGATGAATCTAATATAAGTAATTTCACTTTGTAAATCTTTATATATTTTCACGAATTAATGGACAAAGTTTTTTATCTTTGACCATAAAATTCAAACATAACGAACCTATTGAGACGGAGGGAGTAGTATGATCCAAAGACAAGATGTGACGATTCTTTTGGGTAAGGGTGACTTAATTTGGAGTTTTCTTCGAAAATTGGAAAAATGGGTGTTTCGTAAATGTTCTTGGTAGGCCTAATAAAAGGGTCAATCGAATTCGTTTTGGGGCTAGTTGGTCGATTCGGATTTGGGTTGGTTTATATTCGGAATTTGGATTGATTTGTTTATTTGAAGGTCAACCCGTTAATTCAATTGCTAATTCCTTCTAATTCTCAAATTTTGTATAATAAGTATCACCTTCTATTGAACCAATGGGCTAGATAGGCAACAAAGAGAATGAAAAAAGATTATTTAAGTTTCAAAATCTTGAATGATTAGGGTTTAAACTATTAGAAAGTGAGGTATATCTCTCAATTGAACCAATGTACATGATTAGAGCATATCATGCTTGTGTTGTCCATTTCCAATGTAGCAAAGTGAATCAATTGACAAAACTATTCAACTTTGTATTATGATAATCTATGCCAAAATGATTCCTCAATTTGAAATATGCTTCTAATTATTGTGAAATTCTCAACCATACAACATAATACAATTCTGCCCATAAAAACCTCTATTATTGCAAAGGTACGACTACTAGAACAACACTTTGGAAACACATCATTATTGATTCAGTTACCTTATACATGAAGTGTTTTCTGTAAGATTTAAGGAAAATCATGATGTTTCCTGAGCCACACAATACAAACGAGCTAATGGAATGGATCTCTCAGAGATGATTCTAATTTCGCTTCTTCATTCCCTCTGAACTATATCAATCACTCGAAATTACAAATTAAACCTAATAATAAAAATAACAGGCAAGTTGTTAGCCCGGAAACTTGCCTCAATCGTTACCTAACCGCTTCACCATGCGCCTCTCAAGCTCGAACCCCACTATAAAGCATCACTCTACGAGAGTGTGAGACCCAAATGAAATGCTGCTCTAAGTGTCATGTGACATGTATGGCATCTCCAAGGGTGAAATAAGGCTACCAGCAATGTGGAGAAACTGAATATGTATATATTAATCAGGGAATCAACTGATTTTTGGTTTCAAAATCTGAATATCCCACATCAACAATGCAGAGACCGTCAGGCGGAGCAGGAGGGGCTGTAGCCCGTCGACATGTAGCTTCCATTAGCTTCAGTAAAACATCATCTTCTGAGCCTGCAGCGGCTTCCCTTACTACTGTTGCGACAAGTACACGAACCATCTGCACAAGACAACACAGAGCATTAGCAATAGGATAGGAGGTCAAGTAGTGTAGTTTGAGATATGTAAAGCTGTCACAACAAAAAGCGAAGGAATAAACTAAATGGGAAGTACTAAAGTGGAAACAAAGTGAATGTTTAAACTCGATTAGAAGGATATGATCTCCTCTCAGGAAAATCATGTCAAGCTGGCAAGTAACACAAAGTGAGAAACATCACAGTTCAAATTTTTATTGTCTGAATTCGAGGAGGAAAATTTTGGCACAATTGGTTTCTGCAAAAAGCTGGGATGTATCAGTTTATAGGATCATGTCTAGGTCTGTGCTCCTTCAATTGACACCCTAAACAGCTACCCTTACCAAACTCCAGTTTTTATTATTGCTAGAATCTGATAGCAAAGAGCAAAGGTGTAAACATGATTCTAAAGCAATGGCTGGTTGGTGCAAGTTGGAGGTATGTCAATTTTGTTCCATTGCAGAATGGAATTATCAATCAGCTCACTGCAGAAAACGTAACTCTGATCATAACCAAGATCTGTAACAAGACGGTTGACCTACAAAATTTTTCATTGCAATGCACGAAAACAGACAGTAGCACCTAACACCCCACTTTAAAAAATGATGAATATTAGTCTGGGAGGCTGCCCCCTTCCTCCCCACTCTTAACACTATCCGTTTCCAGCCTTGACAAGAAGACTCCCTTTATTTCGCACTACTGGAGTACTCAGACTTCATAGGCTGCAAATTCCCAGCCTTCAGCTCTAATGGTTACATTTTATCTGCTATAGGAGAAATATTTCAGGAACTAATTTATGCTCCTTGAATTGTTGTGTTGAGTGATGTAGATAGAACTAAAAACTCTAAAACAGTCAAAACAAGGTGTTTACCCTCCGTAAGAAGCGGTTGGCTACTAGTTCAACGCACATAACTTTGGTGGCATCTTCTTTGTCCTGTCACAAAGTACACAATTGTCAGAAACATGGGTATCAGACATTATAAGGCAACAAGTCAGGCAACCTTGAATTAACTGTAAGTCTGCAACACAATAATGCAGTTGTCACGGAGGCACTGTCCTAAGTCTACATATAAATATCCTTGGCTTGCCCCTGGTCATAATTGGTGTCTTCTAAAAGTAGGACAGTAATAGTTTACCAGCTTTAATAAATTGCAATTGCATAACCACATTAAGGGAGACCACTTAAGGGCATAACGAAAAGTCCCACTATAAATCTAATGCAACAGCCAACAAGTCAAAAACAATTTCATGCATAAACTTAGAACAGCAGAAGAAGGGCAAGGGCACGATCTACAAAAGACTGGTGAAATTTAAGCCTCATTGGTCATTGCAATCCCCTTGTCCAAGAACTTGGTACCTCATTGTACTGAGCATCACAAAATGTATCTTTCGAACTTATTTATCTATTAGCTATAGACAAAGCTTTTTGCATTTTGCACAAACACAACAAGATTTTTGAAAGTAGAACCTCTATTTTCCCGTCATTGAACACATCAATAAATATGGAGAACTATAATTGCAAACAATTACCTTGTTGGCGCATGGTAACCTAGCTTCTGTGGCTCGAGCACGGTAAAGGAAACACTCTGTTGGTGGACCACTGAACAGTCAAAAAGGCACTTTTTATCAGACTGTTGTCCAATTTAATGAAATGATAAGAAAGCTACATGTATATTCAGTGTATTAAATAAGATCAGATCCATTAGAATCCATGTGGTCACCAGAATATGTTTGGTGATGGCCTGTATTAGTATAAACCCCAAAAAGGATTTGACCAAAATTGACTGTGGGATAGACATAGTATGTTTCAGTAATCAACTTTCTACCGCTCCGTTGATCCTTCACCCTCTCCCATTGCAATACACAGCTTGTAGTAAATAGTTTACTAGATTATAATGTCTATGAGCAATGATACACAGTCTGTCCACAGCTGTCTGTGCGAACCTAGCTGGATACTCAGTACGGACTCAAATTTGTGCCCATTTGGGATTCTTTAGAGATATGCATAATACTCCCTCCGTTTCACAATAGAGGGCATTCACTCTTTTCTGTGGTCAAACCTTAATTCATTATAGAAGGGAAACAAAAGTGTTTCACAACATAAAATTATATCATCAGATTCATCTTTAAAAGAACTTTCATAAGGTTGTATTATTATAGTTTTTGCTAATATAATAGAATAAAAATGACCACGAAAAATTAAAAATGTCCTATATTGTGGGAGGGAGTAAAAAAATTTCCACTGTACATGTCTAAGAGCAACGATAATTAGTCTGTAACTCTGTACACAGCTGTCTGATGGTGTTAACTAGTTGGATACTCAACTAGATGGACTCAACTTATTGCTATTTGGAAATCTTTAGAGGATATACCTAGTAAAAATGTTGGGCCTTTAAATGCCATCATTTTTGAAATAGTCCAATGACTGAAAAAGCTGCAGTAGCAGGCAGCAGCTCCTTACCATCCATTGGTTATCAGTATTCTGATTACCCTTACAACACAACATTAGAAGGTAGAGTCAAGTGGCAAAGGAATTTTAACAGGCACGGTACAACAGGAAAAAGAGAAACCGAATGCCCGGTCAGCTAATAGATGTGTCAAAACACCATGGCTAAGAAAACTCAGGATGCACTTAAAAGCTGGACATGACATCAACAGAATTCACACATTGCAACACAGATCAGTGAACAACAATTAGCACGTAAATGTGCAATTTATTTTCTTGCTAGAAATTCTGTATCATCTCCAACATTGAATATTAGTCCATTAACCAATTTGCAGTGATAATCACAATAATATCCAGCCCCAATAAGTTTGGCTTCCATTCTATTCAAGCCATGCCAGTTCCCTTCATTCTTAGTTTTCCTTGCAAATTACTCGACACATTTAGCTGGGAGAAACACATAGAAATAATCTACAGAGCCTGATTCAGACTAGACAATTTCAAAAAGGGTCAGTAAGCAGGTCTTACATGGATTAAAAGGTATAATCGTAGCTTCACCGTTTAGCCACACAAGGGGCAAGAGGGGAGAGAGGGTTGAAAAGATGTTTGTACTCACGTGTTCCTAGAAGGTTTGGTGTCTCGAGCAAACATCTTGTAAGAAAGCAATTTGCCTTCCAATTGTCGTAAAAGTTGATCAACTCTTGCAACAGAAAAATTTGTTGGTTTTTTAACCCCCTCAATATCATCCTTGTCACCAGAAAAGTCTTCGGTCTTATCCACTGTGTTATCTCCAGCATTTACACTTTGCTGCCCTCCATCAATCTTACCATAGCAAATACTATCTATCTCCACTCTTTGATCTTTCTGTTTCTCTCGATCTCCTTCAGTCAACGGAAAAATGTAAAGATATCGCCTCCATTTAGCACAAAAATTTGGATGGAATGCACGTGATACCTACAATGATTAACTGAAACTATTATGTATACTGCACTTAAATGAAAAGCATCAACTCAGATACCACAAGCGACAAGAGAACACACCAAGGATCTGCTCTACTAGATCTTATAAATGAAGGATATGTAATACCTGAGAGACAGATACAACTCGGACTTTTCCAGGTGCTGCATTGTTGATTGCACGTTCAATGTCCTCAACTTTGACATCCGTTCGCCAAGTATCTAGTCACAATAGAGAATGCATCAAAGCCATAGCCAAGAAGCTGGATCATGCAAGAAGATTTGCACAATTTAAACAACCTCAACCATGTTAATGTATAAGAAATAATTGAATACAGAGTCAAGTCATACTTATGTCTGACAAGACTACTCTGTTTTGCTATTAAAGTGAATGCTGGACAGTATACTAGTAGCTTTATCTGACTATTCTGGACGCGTATAAGCTTTAACATAAGCTTATAACACAAGATTTAGAGTTAAAATCGGGAAAAAAGAAAACTATGCCTGATCAAGTGATTAGATAAATACTCACAATCAGGCATCCAACAACAAGCACACTCACACCAATATGAGAATTAGAAGCAAACAAGCAGGCAGTTGTCACTTGAACTTGAACTATACTACATCCTTATTTCTTTAACCTTTTCCTCTCCTCTTCTTTAAAGGAATGGAGACATATCAGTCAACTTTAGTAGCTTTATCTGACTATTCTGGGCGCGTCACAGAGTAGTGAAGAGGAAGCAGAAACAAAGTGTTCAGCAAGAACTGAATGCAGACTTTAGCAAATAAAAGCACTATGGTCTAAGGTTTCACTAACACAGGCATGAAAATTTCCTCACTCACTTCTTATATGAGAGAAAGAGCACTTATTACTTAACATGTCTCAAATCCGAGAAGCTGATCCTAGCAAAAATAACTAAACTCAAGTTGAGATTTAGACACTAAAGGTTTATCATACAGAAAGAGCAAACTTGATTAAGTGCAGTAACCCCTTTGTCTGTACGCCCCGCTACAGCAGACATTCCTTCAACTGGTAAACCCTTATCTTTCATCTTTTGAGCTTTCTTGTCATCAACAAAGGTCGCAATGGATCTTTCTACCAGTCTGTATACAGTAAAGAGGACAACAAAACTGAGAAAGGGGTTGGGAATTGAAGAAAGGGGCGCAACAATTTCAGTCATAATAGATGACTGCATATAGCACTAGAATATAATATGTGCATTGTATTGTGAAATCAATATGCAGATGAAATAGTGTTGCCTGCCAATGCTCGCATGAAATCATGGCATGTGATTTTAGCAGTATATAGATACAGCCATGCCCACAATAAAAAATGGAGAAATACATAACCACAGAGGGCTGACAAGGGGAGACCTGTGACAGATGGAACAATACATAGACCTGAAGTTCTTGACAGAAATCTAGTGATTATGCCTATAGAGTTGCAACTTACAGGGAGAAAGAAGCACTAGCATCCCACATTAAGGCGAGAATATAATCTGAAAAGTTCCAAACGCTTCTCTTTCATTCTTTTGTTACCTTTTAATATAGATTAATCTGAGTTTTTCAAACTTAAAACGTAGAGAAAGTACTAACCAAGAACTAAACATGTGGCATGCCCCCGCATGAAGAAAGAGTTTCCAATTTCAACCAGGTTGTGTGGGAACTCCAACAAAACCACAACCACCAACCCGCTCCATCAAGTTCGTAACAGGGGGGAGGGGGGGAATTGACAACTTCAGATGACTCAAAAAGAGAAAAACCACCTGCCATTTTTGCCAACCACATGAATAAAACTAATATGTTGTCTTCAACTCCACCCACCAAAAAGATGAGAGGGGGGGAAAAGGAATTAAGTGATCTAGTATGAGAAGAAATTAGAAGGATTACCAACAAAAGCAATATTTTTGAAAGTGTAATCATGGCATGCTAGGGGGGGGAAAGGTTAAACTTTGTATTACATCATCACTAATCCTCAAAAGGAACAGTGCGAAACCCAGTACACCAAACAAAATGAACAACAAAAACAACACCCAGGTTTCTCCTAACATAGTAAGGCTATTGGAAGTTGAGATGTAGACAACCTTACCCTGGCACGGAATATTAGAAGCCTCATAGAACCAGAAAAAGAATTTTGATGCAAAAATAATAGTAGTGGTATTGGTGATAGCAGCAGTAGTCTCAAAGCTAATGTACACTTAACCAAAATACATAGGATACAGGATTTGCAGTGTCAACATGCTACCATAGGAGGATTAAGTGGGACATGAAAAGGTGATCCTGAGTCCCCACAATCCCTCCTCTCTTCCACCCCTTCACCCCGCTGATAAGTAAAATACATAAAAAGGGCCCAGGGCCCGCACTATATCTGTAACCTAACCAGTATGCAGTTTTCAGAGAACTGGACCGTTGAACTTACAAGTAATTAACACTATCTCAATGTATCATGTAACATTAGCTTAATCATTCTAATCTCTAAGTCAAACTCAATAACCAAGATCATAATGCCCTCAGCCATCCAACTAAAGATCATCTCTAAGTGTCCTCTGGTGCCTCAACCCAGGAATTGCAGTGTCAACATGCTGACATAGGAAAAAGAACTACAACTTCCAAAAGCTACAAAAATATTCTTACATCTTCCTTTACCGCATTTCCTTAATAGGAATGTCTTCCTAAAACCTATATGTTGCGCTCTGCATCAATTCAAGGAGCATTTTCAACCATGTAGACAATATAAAACAGTTAAAAAAGGCATTTTTGTAGCCCAAACGTATATAAATGAGGGTAGAAAATGATGGCAGGTGTTGTAGTCCTGTCTTTCTTCTAAATTTAATGCATAGATACCAAGAGAAGTATGAGGGTGCAAAAGCCTTAAAGATGTGACAACAAATGTAGAGGGGTGAATCAGAAACCACTCTGTTGAAAATACAGCAAACTCCCGCACAAATGAGAACAGGTCCTTGAGGCTGGGAGTAACTGATCCTTGAGCTCCAACATAAAGCGAAACAAGTAATATAACATATATTTTTTAAGAATCACAGATCACCATTTACAAAATGGCATAATAGCATGACAACATACCCTTGAACAGTGTTTAAACCTGGCTGCTTCTGCCACCCATCAAAATACTCTCCATGGTAGGACACTACTATCTTATATGTCACTCGTGCCCACCTTCGAGAATTCTCCTCAACTGGACTAGCTTCTGGAGCATATTCTTCAAAACTCTCCACCATGTCACCCTCATTCTGGCCCTATATCGACAGATATAGAATAGGAATGAATATTTAGAAAACTTGGAAAAGACATGCATAAAAGCAATCATCATACTACAGCAGACAGCATATCAGCTTACAATGTAGTCATCAAATACTGTGAATACAATTTTGACATGTAGTCTAGCATTAAAATAACATCAACTTTAACAAAAAATAAAATACGCACAAAAGGGAATTTAAGCTGAAGAATAGAAGACCAGTGTAATGGGACTAATCCTATCAAGATGAGACACTTAAATCAATCCCCCAAATCTTAGGATGTCAATGTAGAAGGTCAACAAACATAATTGAGTTCAGTAAGGGTGGCAATGTGAAATACAAGTATACAGCCCATGAAGACCCTCCAAATAGACACAAAGTCATAGAGTTTGGTTGGGTAAATAGATTGCATCAAGTGCAAGTAAACTCATCTGATTCATTGATGTTATTGTATGAAATAATATCTTGACATCTATTTTCAGGACAGCTGAAAGGATCGTTACTCATTGCTTAGCAATCAAATACATTTGACTTGATCAAGTAAATCTATAAATCACTCGAATGGCATCTCTTCTAATGCCACACTAAATCAAACCAGCCAAAGTGTTTTGAGTCCGCTTCCACTTGCAGCCCCGCAAAGAAAGGCTACATACATGGAAACCACCACACCACAATACCAAACTAGTCAATGATCAATTTGCAAGAGCAACTATCACAAGCCTCAGGTTCATGAATCAGTGTAGGATGGAACCACGTATGTACATGATTCTCTGTCATTTCCCATAGCTAGATAATTACGAGCATGATTTTACACGAACGCCTAGGATTTTTGCAACTAATTATGCAGTAAAAGTTGTGTAATCAGCTTGAATTTCAAATTCCATTATATCCACTCTATTCTCCTAGCTGGTAAAGTATACTGGCGTAAGATTACAATTCTCCTAAATCATTATCATTACAAACAAAAGAGTAGTTGCCCTAAATTCATACTATCAAAAGTTCACAACTATAATTTCAAAATCAAATTCAAGCACATAATAACAAGGAAAAATGATGAAATTCCACCTTTGTTCCAAACAACTCTGACAAAGTGGAGCGCCCATTTACCAAATCCGCATAGAATTCATTCACTGGTCTCCAAGGTTTGGCATACATATACTCGTAACATTCCCTACCCAAAAATTAACAACCCAAAAAAAGGTAAAATCAGAACGACCCAGAAGAAAAACAGCAAAATTGAAGAAAACCCAGATGACAGAACTTGATTTTTTCAATAAGCATTTGAAGACATATGACAAAATTAACATTTATCTCATGAAAACACAGAAGAAGCACCATTGATACTGGTTTTTTGGGAGGGAATAGAGAGAGAGAGAGAGAGGTGTTACTTGGCAGTCCAACGAAGGTCCTTGCTAGGATCAGTGTGAGCATAGTGACGATGATTCTTCTCTGCCTGGTCTGCCATTAAGCGTCGAATGCAGACACAGGTGAGGGGGTTTGGCACTGCTGCTATTGCGCTTGCTCGTAGCACTATCATAACTGTGGGTTTCTTTTCTATGTTTTTTTTTCTCTTTTTTGATCGATATAGCCGTGGCTCTTCATCATAGTGGTACTAGGGCAGGCCCATGGGCAGACCAGCCCGGCCCAGGATGGTATGACGGGTCGTAGGCTGTGTATGGGTTGGTTCGGGGAAAAGGCGGCACGGTGAAAGGCTCACTGATAGGGCTTTGAATCGTACCTCCGAGGCTTTAAGCACACTGGCATGGCACGTGGGTTGAGCCAGCACGACCCATGGCCACCCCTAAGTGGTACTCTACCGAGTCCTCAAAAATGATGGGTGACATATATCTAAATCATCCATCGACAAAAAGCGAAATTCCTTCTTTTTTAAAAAAAAAAAAAGTCGAAGTTAATTTTATATAGTACTATTTTGCACCCATACCCATGTATGGGACTGTTATAAGGAAAAATGATAAATCTTAACATTTTCGATTCATACGCAATTAAAAGAAAAACTTTATTTACTTAACTTTTTGATTAATTGCTAGTTTGGGAATTATGAGGCCATCCATGGAAGACAATCTATAAGGGACTACATATTGTTTGAGAGATATGTCATAGAAGAGTTTGTATTAAAACTAATTTTGAAGTAGCAATACTTCTTTTGCGGCTTCACATTAGTCTTGAAAATTCGAATCAAGTCGCCGTTGATTGCTGCAATGAGCTTATAAATAGATTGAGATTAAAGGATTTCAGCTATACATATTGGTTTGCTAATTATTCCCCGATTGACCAAATTGGTATTTCAAGTGAGACACGCATGACAATATAGTATTTTAACTTACGCCGGCGACGCTAATGTATATTAAATGAGACACCAGCGACATTAAGGTATATTAAATGAGATATTCAGGCACATACACCCAAAAACAAGGAATATCCGGTAGAATGATTATTTTATTAGTTTTAGTCATTTTTCACCTTTTTCTCCCATTTTGTTATCTTTTCCACAAATTTCTTTTCCTTTTCTTCCCTTTTTTCCTTTCCTTCTCATTTTCTTCATTTCTTCTCCTCTACTTTGCTTCAATGGTGGCGCATCGCTTATTACAGTTGAGTATAATGGCGGCAATGTATAGAAAATACCAGCTTCACCACCCCCAATCATTGATAGCTCCTGAAACGCCGAGAGTGAGGAGATTCAGCCATGTAGGTTGATAAAAGAGAGAGAAAGAGAATAAAAGGTTAATAAATTTGTGGAAAAGAAAAGAAAAATATGGAAAAGAACATGGGAGAAAATGGTAAAAGAGATGACTTAAAATAATAAATTGATTAATCTGGCCGAAATTTCTTATTTTTGGGTCTATGCGTCTTGATGTCTCGTTTAATATACCCTAACGTTGTTGTTGTCTCATTTAATATACCTTAGTGTCACCGGTGTCTCATTTAATATACCTTAATGTCGCCGGTGTCTCATTTAATATACCCTAGCGTCGCTGGCATAAGTTAAAATACCATATTGTCGCACATGTCTCACTTAAAATACCATTTTGGTCAATCGGGGGCTAATTATTATGAGATTTCAACTCTCTATAGATCTCCACATTCTTTATGCGTTACCTGGAGGAGCTATGAACATCCTTATTTATGATGAAGTACTTGTCTTATTTAGTATATTGGTTATTATGTAATGAGCTTTAGCTTTTTTTTCTCACAACAACACACCAAAAAAAAAGTCACTTGTATTTTCGTGTAGAATAGATCATCGTATTCAAAAACACAAAATTAAATTTTGACTTCATCTTTTACTTTGAAAGTTTTCTCATACAGTAATAGTTATGGTAGTTTTCAGTCCAGTTAAGTGTCAGTAATTTTGGTCTAAATTCAATAGCAATAATTTCAATTTATTTAAGCTATGATTATCGCCATCATAGGGATGGCAATGGGGTGGGGCGGATGCGGATATTGCCTCACCCACACCCGCATCCACCAATGACGTTCTATACCCATTCCCGCCCCATCCCACCACAGGTAGACATACTCAAAACCATCCCCGTTCAAGTGGATAACCACCAAGCGGCGGATACCCACCAACTCGATTTAAATCTAGTAGCCACACATAATATTTTTTCTAGAAAAAGGAAAAATTATCTCTATATGCTTACTACAACAACAAATTAATGACAATAATGAACAAATTCACTTTTTAATAGGAGTTTAACGTTTTTAACAATTTGTCTACATAAACTAATGGGGCAGGGCAAGTGTGAGGCAAGTATAAAGCGAAATCCACGCCCGCCCCACGACCCATGCACGACGGGTAACACTTTCAAAAACCATCCACGTCCAACTATCACCTAGCCCTCCTCCATACCCGCTCCACTTGGGGCGAGAGCAGGGCGGTATCCACCTGTACCCGTCCCATTTCCATTCCTAGCCATCATCAACATCACCATTATCAACGTTATTATTATTATTAGTCACCCCTTTAAGGTGAAGACACACCTCAATAGTCACCTTTCCAACGCATAAGAGAATTTTTATGAGTTCAAGTCCACATATAATAATATAAATCTAGTAGTAGTAGTTTTGATTAAGTTAAGTTAACTTAAGTTCAGGTCAACTGCAATAACTTTCATTCCATTTAGTTATGTCTCTACAATGTTTAAGTTTACTTTAAAGAACTAAACTTAGGCATAAAATAATTTTAGAAATAAATATTTGTAATTAAATGGGATAAAAGTACCACGGTTAAAAAAATGGGACAAATGTATTTTCAAGAATATGATTATGATAGTTGAATAATAGATTAAGTAATAACCTACTCATCCTTACCTTGAAAATTAAGTTTATGGAGATATAGAGTATTTGTTAAGACAATGATTTGTAATTTGCAATATTTATAGGGTGTACATGGAATTAGAAAATGAAGGTGCACTCTTTGATAATTATCATTATGATGGGTTAGACTACCATAACAAAGAATCGGGTTTGGACTAAATCATTTATGTATAATAGTTTGGATGCACCTAACTTTATATACCTGAGAGCACCCTATAAACTGCTCTGGATTTTTCTAGTGTTAATTACATTTTAATTAATGACTTGTACAGTGGCATTACCGTGTAATTAGCTAAATAAAGAAGTAAATTTTCCATTGCAAAATCAATAGGATGTGAGAACAAGTTGGACAAAAACTCATTATGGAGAGAAATTTGGACCAAGGATTGCTTGTGATGAAGTTAGAATACGAAAGGGGGGGGGGGGGGGAATCTATCACACAATACATATATAAGACCTTAACTTGATCNCCCCCCCCCAAATCTATCACACAATACATATATAAGACCTTAACTTGATCAACAACAATTATGACTTATGTGAGTTGAATAACATTTCTACTATATTCAACTGTATTTTGTGGTGAACCATGTTTCTTAATATTGTGTATTAAACTTTAATCTTGAGTTCTTAATAATTTTTTATTGAGAGGAACTTAAAGTAATAATAGGACAGAGCGATGTAAATTTATGATCGGCCAATGTGTTTTTTTATACATGCGTGGTGTTCCTAAATCCTAACACATATCTAAATATTGACCAATGCGTTTTTATATTGGATCTAAATTGCACGCTAATAAGGATGTAAGGACCCATATATTTGCTTCACTGAGATGAGATCCTCTCCGCCAATTGAATGGCACGATGTAGTATATGATGTAGTATCTCATAAGTGAGTTTGCAAACAGAAACTATATAGCTAAGTCAAATCTACATAACTATGGATTGGTAAATGTGGCACAATCTTAGTGGTGTACTATTACTACAACAATTTATTAGAGAGAATCTCATCTCATGTATGCAATTATATGACCTTTATACCCTTATCTTTTTTTCCCTTTTATGCATTACATCTCAACTCTCTAGTACTCCCTCCATCCTTGAATAAACTTTCCAGTTTCCTCTTTGGTA